>RJWM01017261.1:0-43703 GCA_004363535.1 Dasyprocta punctata | reverse complement strand
AGAGACAGAGAGAGAGATGTTGAGAAAGAGATGTATGTTTCCAGCACCAGGCAGTTTCGGGTACACATGCCACCACCCCAATCTCTTCTGTGCTGAACACTGTCATGCACATTGGGCCTCGAAGGAACCAAACACTTTGCCAGTTTGCAGAGGGAGGGAAGAACAACACCGCTGATTGCCTTATAATAACTGGGGCTGGGGTAGCCCCTATGGGGAGGAGGGGAATTTGGGCTGAGCTAGGTTCTCAGTACTTCCCAGCCCTCACCTGCCCTCTTATTTGGCAGGAAAAAAAAATACAACCTTCCAGAAACCTGTGCTGCCAGGCGTGGTGGCGCACGCCTGTGATCCCTGCACAGGCTGAGGCCTGAACCACGAGTTCTTGGCCGGCTTGAACTATATAGCGAGACAATATCTCCAAAAAAAAAATCCAAAACCTGTGCCTCCTATCTTCAGCCCCTAGGACCCATCAACACCCCACTCCTCCTTGGGCGACAGTGAATGCATGTCACTCTAGTCCTGGGCACCTCTGGGTCCACGGAATGATCCAGGAAGGAGCCTGACCAGTTAGGTGGGGAGTTTTTAACTCCTTCCTCTCCAGCCTAACTCCGGGGCCCCCGGCCTGCGGCGCCCACACTCACCAGCTCCAGCCTCAGCGCCACGATCTTGTCCCCCAGGCCTGGGCCGTGCACCCCTGGGAGCAGCAGGGCGCCCGAGGCTCCGAGCTCCCAGTCTCCTCGAAGCCCGCGGAGCAGCCCCTCGGGGGTCTTCCTGCCAACCTTGCCCTCCACGTCTCGCAGATCAGGCGTAGGGGGCTCCGCGGGCCCCTCCATGCGGGCCCACGCCGGACAGGCTGGGCGGGCGCGGCGCCGGGGTCCCGCTCAGGGCCCTGCGTTCCCGGCTGCTCGGGCGCGGAACCGGTGGGGCGGAGGCGGGCGCCGTAAGGCTCAGAAAAGCCGCGCAGAGGGAGGGCAGAGAAATACTCCAGTGCTGCGCACACCTCCTGTGGCTCCGGCTGCCCTGGGGCTGGCGATGCAGGATTCAGAGTCGAAGGAGCAGTGAGGGAGCTCAGCGCCTCCTCCCCACCCTGGCACTGAGCCCGGCCAGGCACACAGCAGGCGTCCAATAAGAGCTTGGCGAACTGAGAAGACTCAGTTGCCTAAAACTCCGACTCAGAGATGTCGGAGTTTTAGGAGCAGTGGCAACAGAACTGCGGAGGGTTTGCAAAGCTTCCTGGAGTAGTAGAGCCGGGCCTGAAACAGTGGCTAGAATTTAGCTAACCTTTCAGACACACGCTTCCCTGGGGCTAGGATTCACACCGAAGGCGCAGGGAGTGGGAGCAATCAGGGTTAAAGCCTGAGGAGTCTGGAGGGACTGGACCTTGCATGGACTTACAAGCAAGATGCTTCCCACAAGGTCTGGGGGGAATGAATCATTTGGAACGCAGTAGCCTAGCTATGCTGGGGCTGAGGCAGGAAGATCAGGAGTTCAGGGCCAGAGCTTGGGGAATAAAGCAAGACAGGTTCTGATTCTGTGAATTTGGGCTGGGGCCTTCGGCTCTGCTTTTCTTTTGTTGTTGAGACAGGGTCTCGCCAGTCACTCTGTGTAATTCAGGCCTTCCTTGAACTCACTATGTAGCCCAGGCTGGCCTCAAACTTGCAGCAATCCTCCTGCCTCAGCCCCCCAAGTGCTGGGATCCTCAGTACATGCCACCACACCCGGACTCATTATCCATTTCTTTTCTTTTCTTTTCTTTTTTTCTCTTTCTTTTCCTTTTTGAGACAGGGTCTTCACTATGCTGTTCAGGCTGGCTTTGAGCTCATTTTGTAGCCCAGGCTGGTCTTGAACCCAAAACAATTCTCCTGTCTCAGCCTTCCGAGTGCTGGGATTACAGGTGTGTGCACCATGCCTGGCTTCATTCTCCATTTTGATGGCCATGCTGCTGGTCTGGAGACCACACTTTGAGTAATAATGTTGTAGAATATGGTTTTAAAGTATTTGGACTTAACAGTAAAAAAGAAAGAAAAAAAGATTTTGAACTTCACAGATATCAAAAAGCTATGAGCCGGGTGTGGTGGCACACGCCTTTAATCCCAGCACTCGGGAGGCTGAGGTAGGTGGTGCGTTGTGAGTTCGAGGCCTGCTTGGGCTACAACGCGACTGCAAGACTGGCTTGAGCTACATAGTGCAACCCTGCCTCAAAAAACTAGGGCTGGGAGTTTGGCTCAGTGGCTTAAGCACCTGTTTGGCAGGCACAAGGCTGTGAGTTCGATCCCCTGTGCTGCAAAAAACAAAAAAAAAAAGCTATGAAAACTTTGTTTTGCTTTAGCCTTTTGTCCAGTTCTTGCCAGTGATTATAGAATAATTTACATAGAAAGATAATTAGCCTTACTCTTTCATACCTTTAGGCTCATTTCCCAAAGGCAACTAGTTTTAGTCACTACACTCACAATTCTGGACAATAGATTTATGCCACTACTGCTTTATTTATTCATTTATTTGTTTTGGCTTTTTTTTTTTTTTTTTTTTTGCGGCACCGGGGATTGAACTCACAACCTTGCACCTGCCTGACAGATGCTTAAGCCGCTGAGCCAAACTCCCGGCCCTAGTTTTTTGAGGCAGGGTCGCACTATGTAGCTCAGGCCGGTCTTGTGCTCGCATTGTAGCCCAAGCTGGCCTTGAACTCACAATGCTCCTCCTACCTCAGCCTCCCGAGTGCTGGGATTAATGTTTTGGCATTTTTGAGACAGGGTTTCACCAGGTAATTCAGGCTGGCCTAGAACTCCCTATGTAGCCCACGCTGACCTGAACCTCCAACAATCTTCCTGCCTCAGCCTCCTGAGTGCTGGGATTACAAGCATGCGTCACCATGTCCGGCTACACCATGGGAAGATTTATTTATTTATTTTATTTTAAAAAGCAAAACATAAAAAAAGGTAGAAATAACAGAGAATTTAAAAAAACAGTAAGAAATCAGCACTAGTTAACATATTGCACATTGTTATCTTAGAAGTAGTTGTTCAAGTTACAAGATCTAGGCATAAAAAATGATCAATCTTGAAGACATAGAGGTAGGCAAAGGGTTCATGAACAAAACACAAACCGCATGGGAAGTACTTCAAAGAATCAACAACTGGGATTTCATCTTATTAAAAAGTTTTTACACTTCAAAAGAAATCACCAATAAAGTGAAAAGAAAACCCACAGAATGGGAAGTTTTAAGTCAAGGATTGACAAAACATTTGCTGTTTTGAAAAATTACTCTGGATCATGTAGGGAAAGAATTGAAACAGTCAGATTTGGAGTGAGGGAGACTAGTTGGAAGACAAGAAACAAACCTGGACCACAGGCTTGTTGTGAAGTTGTAGAAAAATTAGACCAGGATGGATGGCTCGTTAGGAGGCAAAACTGACAAGAAAGGGTGACTGACTGCATTCATTTATTTAGAATGGCACACAATAATTATTTGTTCAAGAAACAAATGATGCCAGCTGTGGTGGCACATACCTGTAATCCCAGCACTCAGGAGGCTGAGGCAGGAGGATCCCCGAGAGTTTGAGGACAGCCTGAACTACAGATAGAGTCCCTGTTTCAAAAAACAAAACAAAACAAAGAAACAAAAGCTAAACTAAACAAAACAACACAATAACAATGAAACCCCCAAACCAAAACACTAGGTTCAATTCCCAGTACAGAAAAAAGAAAATAAAAATGCCTGCTCTGGCTGGCTACTAAATCTAAAACTCTAAGGATAAAAGTCTGTCATCTGTGTTTCAGCAAATCTTCCAGGTGATTCAGATGCAAGCCAGCTTGAGAACCGTGTGTTAAGCTAAGTGCTTCGTGCATCTTCTCATTTAAACTCCACAACTTTGGGATATTAGTGGTATAGGCAGCTAAGTTAGATGATATTATAGGAAGTCAGATAGGGCTGGGCCCTCAAAAGAACCAGTGCAGAAGACCAGATACCTTGCAACTGTGGGGGAGACAGGCATCTCCAATGTGGGCCAGACCTCAAGACAAAACATGAAACAAATGCACCTAAGGGTAAACATCAGGATTAATATATATATATATATATATACATATATATATATATATATTTTTTTTTTTTTTCCTTTGGTACCAGGGATTGAACTCATGACCTCACACTTGCCAAGCAAGCGCTAGGGATTGATATTCTAAAGAGGTATCAGATCACCTTGAGGAAGCCAGGAAGAGCCACTAACCCAACCTCTCCAGGAAAAGTCCCTGTTCTTTATTCAGGTCAGCTTGCTATGTGACTTGCTTCCCCATTTGATCCTGATTTAATATTACCTCAGCAATTATGCTCATAATCTTATCGGTTGACCATAGATCTGTCCCACCTCATGCCCACCTTGGGTTGCCCATTTTCCCCCACCTCGGACCCACCTCATCTTGTGGTTTTGCTCTGTAAAATCCCTAGAAAAGGCAGGGTTCTTGGCAACTCACTCAGGACCCCTTCTGTCTCTCTTTCGGATAAAAGCTTTCTTTCCTTCAATAAACATATTCTGATCAGCCAGGCATGGTGGCGCACGCCTTTAATCCCAGCACTCGGGAGGCTGAGGTAGGCGGAGCATTGTGAGTTCGAGGCTGGCTTGGGCTACAACGCGAACGCAAGGCTGGCCTGAGCTACATAGTGCGACTCTGCCTCAAAAAAACAGGGCTGGGAGTTTGGCTCAGTGGCTTAAGCACCTGCCCTGGCAGGTGCGAGGTTGTGAGTTCAATTCCTGGTGCCGGAAAAAAAAAAAAAAAAAATATATATATATATATATATGTCTTAACCTCCATTGTTTCTGAAATTTATTCTTCAATTTTAGAGAACATGGGGGCTAGGGATATAGCTCAGTGGCACAGCACCTGCCTGGCAAGCATGAGGTTGTGAGCCCAATTCCTGGTACCAAAAATACAAAACAAAACAGAGAACATGAACTCATACTGGACATCCAATGAGTTGGGCATTTCTTTCCCCTATATTACTAGAAGGGAGGTAGCTCAGTGGTAGGGAGTATGCATTACGCCCTGGATTCTGATTCCCAGCACTGCAAACCCAACAAAATAAACTTCATAACTGACTCAGTAAGTATTAAGAGCAGAAACTGGAGCCAGGTATCCAAGACTTCAATTCCAGCTCTCCCAGTTTTGTGACTTCTTCTTCTTTTTTTTTTTTTTTCTTTTTGAAACAAGGTCTCACTATGCAGTTCAGGCTGGCCTTGGGCTCACTTTGTATCCCAGGCTGGTTTTGAATTTTTTTTTTTTTTTTTTTTTTTTTTTTTTTTGGTACCTGGCATTGAACTCACAACCTCACGCCTGTCACGCAGGTGTGTAAGCCGCTGAGCCAAACTCCCAGTCCTAGTTTTTTGAGACAGGATCGTACTATGTAGTTCAGGCTGGCCAAGCCTGCCTCGAACTCACAATGCTCCACCTACCTCAGCCTCCCGAGTGCTGGGATTAAAGGTGCCCAGCCCTATTTTTTGAGACAGGGTCTCACTATGCAGCTCAGGCTGACTTTGAACTCACTTTGTAGCCCAGACTGGTCTCAAACTCACAACGATCCTACTGCCTCAGCCTCTGGAGTGCTGGGATTAAAGGCATGTGCCACCATGCCTGGCTCTTGGTTTTAAATTTGCAATGACCATCCTGCCTCAGCCTTCCAAGTGCAAGGATTACAGGAGTGTGCCACCACACCAGTTTTGTGACTTTATCCAAGATTGGGATAACACTGTGAGTGAACTATGCCGTTAACATAGACTGTACATGTTTGTCTTTCCGCAATGTCAGAATTTATTGCATAATAATAAACTCACAAGCTATGCCACTGTCAGCTTTTTAACTCGCTGAATGCTCTAGATTTCACTAGAAACCTAGGCAATCATAGGCTCTTTTCTTCCAATTCTTGTGTCTTGTTTTTGGGGTCTATGCTGTATAGATCAGGCTGATATCAAACTCAGTCTTCTCCTGTCTCAGCTTCTTGGATGTTACAATCACAGCAGGCATCGCCTCGTTCCAATCTTAATTACTAACACTGGGAGTGCTCAAGTCACAGCACAAGAATGTACAGGTTACATACCGGCTGAGAGAGCACGGCATTCAGAGGCAGGAATGAAAGCAGAGAGCCCGCAGAGACGGAAACAGTCACCAGGGGTGGCCAGGTAAGATGCAGACCCCTCCAGGCAGAGCTTGCTGTAGGTGCTGAGCTCCTGGAGAGCAGTGAACTTGTTGGCAGTTCAAGGGTCACGTCAAGCAGGATGGTCAGACTGAGCCGAAACCAGGACAACTATTGACCTTGTGACATGTTCACCAAATGGCCTGATAGGATCGGGGCTGAACTCACTATGTGAGTTTGAACTCAAGATGATCCTTTTGCCTCAGCCTCCTGAGTGCTGGAATTACAGGTGTGTGCCACCACACTGGGTTTAGGCACCCTCCTTTGACACGATTCAGGTGAGGCAGTTTTGTCATTGGATGGTCTAGTGTGTATGGTAAGATCACAGGCTGGTTCTGCTATGGCTTTGAGACTTCATCTCTCCCTGTGCTACTGATTTGATAACTCTGAGGTAACTGTTGGTTTTTGTTTTGTTCTGCTTTGCTTTGTTTTTGCTTTGTTTTTTGAGACAGGGTCTTAGGCTATGTAATCTAAGTTGGCAAACCCAGGCTTACCTCAAACTCATGCCGATCCTCCTGCCTCAGCCTCCCAAGTGCTAGAATTATAGGCTCGTGCCACCATGCCCAGCTCGGTAGCTGTGTTTATTACTAGCACAGTTGATTTATTGACCAATTTGTGCATTCTGATTGTGTTGCGAAGCCGGGCATGGTCCTTTCCAGCACTTTGGTGTACTCACCGTCTGGCGGTTATCTATCTGCACTGATGAGCTACCGATTTATTCTGCTTTAGCACTTGCACTCAGAATGGAGCGATGCTGTCTTACAAACCAGTCACCGAGGGCGAGGCAGAGCTCAGCCTGACTGCCACAAGTCACAGTGCCGATCTCATGGGTTGTCGTGGAATCGGATGTCTTTTTTTTTTTTTTTTTTTGTAGGACGGATCGAACTCACAACCTTGCACCTCAGGTTTATGCCACTGAGCTGAATCCCCAGCCCTATTTTTTGAGGCGGAGTTCATTATGCAGTTCAGGCTGGCCTTGAACTCACTTTGTAGCCCACGCTGGTCTGGAACTGACAATGATCCTCCTGCCTCAGCCTTCCGAGTGCTGGAATCGGATGTCTTAAAGCAAGTTAAGTGCTCAGAACAGCAGGACCAGGTTTCCATTCCCCTTCCCTTTAAGGGGTGTGCGTGCCCAGGACCTCGGAACCGCCGGGTGCAGGTGAGGTTGCCGTGCTCATGCCTTGAGCTCTGCGCACACCCACCTGGACAGTGCTGGGGTCCAGGGCGGCAGGTCCCCGCCTTGAACCCGCATGGCTTTCTGCAGCGCCGCCCGAAGCCCCGCCTGCCGCCCTCTCACCCCGCGGCGGCGGCGGAAGCGGGGGGGCGGGGCCGGCGGTCGGGGCGGGGCCGCGCGCGGCATGGAGGAGGTGGAGGCCACCGCGCGCGGGGCTGAGCGGTGCGGGCCCGAGGGGCACCCACGCGGAGCCCGGGGCCCCTGAACCGTGAGTGTGTCTGCGCGGGGCCCCGGAAGGTCGGACTCGGCCGCGTCAAGTCTCCCGAGCTTTCCCGCGGCCCTGAGCTCTGGGAGGAGGAGGAGAGAGGGGCCAGATAGGACGGGGCGAGGGAGGGGTTTGGGGTCTGGCAGATCGCTGTTCTTTGCTGTTTTCGGCCCTGGCAGGGTCCGGGACTTGGTCCTTTTAGGGGCCGATGAAGCTTGAGAGCCTGTTATTTGGCTTCCACACCCGGGTTCCCGAGCATTCCTGATTCAGGTAGTCCTCCCAGCCCTAGGGAATTTCCAGGTGATCCAACCCCCTGAAGCTTGAGCCTCTTGCCCCGAGTCACACAGCACGGGTGTTTGCAGGGAAGAGTTGTTGCGAGGTCCTCCCTTATGTCTTCAGAAGGCATCAGACTTTGGAGAGGAGCATCTTACTCCGTGTGACACTGTTGTCCCTACAGATTCCTGAAATCATGGACTGGCCAGGACACTGGTGACCCCCCCCAACCAGCATGGACGACTGGAAGCCCAGCCCCCTCATCAAGCCCTTTGGGGCTAGGAAGAAGCGGAGCTGGTATCTTTCCTGGAAGTATAAACTGACAAACCAACGGGCCCTGAGGAGATTCTGTCAGGTATAGAGGTGCCCCGGGGCTCATCTCAGCTTTCCCTAGCCTGGGCTGTGGGCTCTGGGACCCCCAAGGAAAAAGAGACAGCAGGTTCCTTAGAGGGGGATCCCGTGTGCGTCCTGTGCCTCCCAGGTAATGGTCTAGACCCAGAGTTCTGGAATCAGAACCCAAGTCCGGTCTCCTAGGTTTCTGACAAAAACCTCAAGACTGGTCAGGAAGCCTGTGCCAGGACCTCTCACCTGTCAACCGGTTAGGCTGGGCTACAAAGCTTCTGATCTTCAGCTTAGCTCTCTGAGCTTAGCTGCACGTGTCGGAACTAACTGTGGATGGGACAAAGGAAATCAAGGCCTCAAATGGCAAAGTACAAGACCTCTGGGTAGGGAGGGCCCTGACGAAGGGGGAAAGGGTGAGGAGTCCCCCTGGAGCAGGCCACTGTGAAAGTAAGCCCTAGTCTAGGGCAGACATAGATGAGACGGGTCTCAAGTTTCCCTGTGCCCTCACTACAGCCAGGGCCATCCTAAAAGGACGCCTTCATAATCAGCCCTGGTGTACTTAGGTTACCCCCAACTCTCCCTTCAGACGGGGGCTGTGCTTTTCCTGCTGGTGACTGTCATAGTCAACATCAAGTTGATCCTGGACACTCGTCGGGCAATCAGCGAAGCCAATGAAGATCTGGAGCCGGAACAGGACTATGGTGGGGGCAGCTGTGGATGGTGTAGGCGGGTTCTCATGGCGAGAGTGGCAGGTGGGTCCCTGAGGCTATGACTCTGCTGAGGAGACTGTATCTGTGACCTGTTCACACCCCACAGATGAGGCCCTGGGTCACCTGGAGCCCCAGCAGCACAGAGGCACCGGTCCCCGGCGGGTGCTGGACGTGGAGGTGTACTCAAGCCGCAGCAAAGTGTATGTGGCAGTAGATGGCACCACGGTGAGTGGGCTGGGGGTGCAGCTCACCGCCTGTGGGCTTCCCTGTCCGAGTAGGAATTGTCACCTGGCCACTTTCTAGCGGTGTGACTTTGAAGCCCTTGGTTCGTCTGAGACTCATGACTTCCACTTGTCAGGATTTGGGTTTTTGTTGTTTTT
Source organism: Dasyprocta punctata (assembly GCA_004363535.1). Classification (NCBI taxonomy): domain Eukaryota; kingdom Metazoa; phylum Chordata; class Mammalia; order Rodentia; family Dasyproctidae; genus Dasyprocta; species Dasyprocta punctata. The sequence continues at coordinate 34,378 of RJWM01017261.1, read as the reverse complement.
GTTTTTTGAGATAGGGTCTCACTATGCAGTTCAGGCTGGACTTGAACTCACTGTGTAGCCCAGGCTGGTCTCAAGCTTGCAGCAATCCTCCTGCTCCTAAGTGCTGGGATTACAGGCATGCAACACCATGCCTGACCACTTGTCACGATTAAATGAAAAAGTCTATGAACTATGTCTTATATATAGTGAAATTTCAAAAATGATAATTAGAAAACCGGGTGTGCTGGCACACACCTGTAATCCCAGTACTTGGGAGGCTGAGGCAGGAGGATTGTTGTGAGATCAAGACCATCCTTGGTTACAAAGTGAGCTCAAGAGCAGCCTGAGCTAAGCTGGGCGTGGTGGCGCACGCCTTTAATCCCAGCACTCGGGAGGCTGAGGTAGGAGAAGCGTTGTGAGTTCGAGGCCGGCTTGGGCTACAACGCGAGCGCAAGGCCAGCCTGAGCTACATAGTGTGACCCTGCCTCAAAAAACTAGGGCCGGGAGTTTGGCTCAGCGACTTAAGCGCCTGCCCTGGCAGGTGCGAGGTTGTGAGTTCAATCCCCGGTGCCGGAAAAAAAAAAAAAAAAAAAAAAGAGCAGCCTGAGCTGAATAGCAAGACCCTGTCTCAAAGACAAAAATGAAACAAAACAAGACAAAAACCAAAAATGATAATTAGGCTTTGGAAATTTAGCTCAGTGGTAGATCTTTTGCCTATCAAGCATGAAGCCCTGGGTTTGGTCCTCAGCACCAAAAAAATAAAAAATAAAAGATAAATTAATAGGCAGTTAATTCACTGACTTATTTCATAATCACTCCCTGGTCCCTTCTCTGACCTTAGCCTTGGGTTCGGCACTGGGGATCTGTTGGACCTGCCTTCCCTGGAGGGGTTCAGTGGAGAGAAGGTTGTTTTCTTCAGGATCAACTGGAAACTGTCCCTGGCTCTAGGAGCCTTTGAAGTGAGGGTTGTAGAAAGATGTGAACTCTTCTGATGGGGGTGCTGAGGAGGCTTCCTGGAAGAAGCGGCCTTCAAGCTGCATTGGGAGAGAACTGTGAACAGTGGCATGGGTGGGAGGGAAAGTTATCCAACTGGAGTTTTAAATGCCCTTAAGACAGAGACATCTTGAATACTAGAATGAAAAGTTGGGCTTTTTCTCTGCCATTGCATAGGTGCTGGAGGATGAGGCCCGGGAACAGGGCCGAGGCATCCATGTCATCGTTCTCAATCAGGCTACGGTAAGGTTGTCAGGGTGGGGGGCCCAGGGAACTGAAGCTGAGCTCTCTGCTGGTCACTTCAGCTCCTGACAGGTGTGAACTCCGGCAGGGCCATGTGATGGCAAAGCGTGTGTTTGACACCTACTCACCTCACGAGGATGAGGCCATGGTGCTGTTCCTTAACATGGTTGCTCCCGGCCGAGTGCTCATCTGTACTGTCAAGGTCAGTGATTCAGCCCCGGGCCATGCCCTGCCCTGCACCTTTGATTCTGTGCATGAAAAGTGGCCTCGTAGGAGGCAGACACCTTCCCCAGGGGTTCTGGGCGGATCCAGCCTCTGAAGAAAGGTGACTCCAGCCCCAGTCTTGGTGTTTTTGTTAGTTCAGGAAAATGATTGTGGGGCACCTGCCTAGTGTGTGCTGAGCACTGCTCTGGTGCCAGAGATACAGTGGGAAATAGAGTCCCGAACCCAGAAAAGCTTACATCGCAGCAGGGTGAGATCAACAAAAAACAGGCGGATAAATAGCAAGAGACAGAATGCTGGGGTTGTGTTTTAGAGAGGGAAGACCTCTGTCAGGAGCACATCAGAGGAAGAACCTTCTAGGTAAAAAGCATGCTAAGGGGAAAAGGCCCAGAAGTGGGGCGGTGCCTGACCGGCTTGGAGGACAAGAAAGCAGAGTAAGAGAAGAGAGGAGGTTGGTGGGAAAAGACGGTACAGAGATGGCAGAGCGCAGCTACACGGATCCTGAGGGATCATGGTGTGGTAAGGCTGTATTATCTGGGCAGCCTCGGGTGATTCTCAGACTCTCTTAAGACATCAGTTTTCTTCCTTTTGTTTTTTGTGGTTTTGAGACAGGGTTTTACTGTGTTGCCTAGGGTGACCCTGAACTCCTGGGTTCAAGTGACAGTCCTGCCCCAGCCTCCTGAGTCGCTGGGACTATAGACACATGACACCTCATTGGACTTCAGTTTTCACATCTGTGAATGGCAGTGACCCTAGAGGGTTATTGTGATTACCTAATGAACTGGAGTTTTTTTGGTTGTTGTTTTTGTGGTAGTAAGGATTGAACCTTATGGCCTCCCTACTGACCTACATCCCCAGCCCTTTTTACTTTTTTTGTTTTGTTTTGTTTTTGGGACAGGATCTTGCTAAATTGCCCAGGCTTGGATTGAACTTGCCATCCTCCTGCCTCAGCCTCCCAGAGTTTTGGGATTATAGGCATGTGCTGTCACACCTGGGTTAATGAGCTAATTTAAGTAAAAGGTGTTTTTACACAGTGCTTAGTATATAGTTGGTTTTGAAGCCAGGACTCCTGGTAGCACACCAGACAGGCTGACCACCTTCTCTGGTCCCCCAGGATGAGGGCTCCTTCCACCTCAAAGATACAGCCAAGGCTCTGCTGAGGAGCCTGGGCAGCCAGGCTGGCCCTACCCTGGGCTGGAGGGACACCTGGGCCTTCGTGGGACGCAAAGGAGGTACCATCAGCAGAGGCTGCCTACCCTGTAGTATCAAGGGAGGAGTGGGAACCCAGGAGATGGGGTGGGGCGGGCTGGGGTGTGGGGACGTAGGAGCCAGGGGCAGTGAGTTGGATGACAGTGGGCAGGGAGGTGGGAAGAAGCCCCCAAACTGGAATCTGGGCCCCTGTTGCCCCTCACTGCTGCCCCCTGCCAGGTCCTGTCCTTGGGGAGAAGCATTCTAAGTCGCCTGCCCTCTCCTCCTGGGGAGACCCGGTCCTACTGAAGACAGATGTGCCCCTGAGCTCAGCTGAAGGTGGGCCACTGGGGCTGGGCTCTGGGGCAGGGGCTGGGCATTTGGAGCTTCTCTGTCCGGCTCTATTCCCTTGACCCTGGACTCGGGCCTTCCAAACCAAGCTTGTCTCGGCCTCCCTCCTGTCAACTCGTCCCCTTGCAGAGGCAGAGTGCCACTGGGCAGACACGGAGCTCAACCGCCGCCGCCGGCGTTTCTGCAGCAAAGTTGAGGGCTACGGGAGCGTGTGCAGCTGCAAGGACCCCACGCCCATTGAGTTCAGCCCTGACCCAGTGAGTCCAGCCTCAGGAGTGTGGTTTGGACTCATTCCCAGCTGCAGGGGACCCTAAGAAGGATCTGGTCAGGCTTTCTCTACCCCAGCCTGGGTGGGAACTGGATGCTAAAGATTTATACTGAGCCATGAGAAACAGGATGAAGATAAGGGGCAGCCATGAGAACAAGGGACTCCAGAGTAAGAAAGAACCCTCTAAGGCCAGGCGTGGTGGTGCATATCTGTCGTCCCAGCACTCAAGAGGATGAGGCAGGAGGATGCTTGTGAGTTCAAGGCCAGCCTGGGCTACAAAGTGAGCTCAAGGCCAACCTGAACTATGTAGTGAGACTGTCTCAAAAAGATCAAAAAAAAAAAAAAAAAAAAAAAGCCCTCTTGCCCATTCTTTGTCTGCTTTGGAGTCCCTCATTGCACCAAAAACTCTTCCTGAAGTGGGGATTCTAGTTTGAAGGGGAGATATGGCAAGTGCTAAAAGTTGTTTTCTCACAGCTTCCAGACAATAAGGTCCTCAATGTACCTGTGGCTGTCATTGCAGCAAACCGACCCAATTACTTGTATAGGTGAGCCTGGGGGTACAGTGGGGTGTTTAGCAAGGCAAGGAGGGGGTGCTTAGCTCCTCTTCCTGCAGGAGGAGCTCCTCCAGTGGGCGGAAAGACAATAGGTTCTAGACTCACTCACCTGTATAGAGACCATGCCGCCTTACAAGGAATCTGAGCCCATTTATAAACAAGGGAGCTCTGAGTCGGGAGGACAGAGAAACCCTGATTTATCCCTGGTCTCCCCAGGATGCTGCGCTCTCTACTGTCAGCCCAAGGGGTGTCCCCGCAGATGATCACCGTTTTCATCGACGGCTACTATGAAGTGAGTGGGGTTGGGGGCATTGGGAGGGCTCTGAACAGAAGTAACCCCTGAGGGTCAGCAGGGGCGACAGTCCCGATGAGGACTGGGAGGTGTGAGGGGCTTGGCGTGTGGGCCCCTGCAGGGGTGGGTGGGGGAAGTGGCCGCAGGTGATGACCGGTGGCCGTACTCCCCCAGGAACCCATGGATGTGGTGGCGCTGTTCGGGCTGAGGGGCATCCAGCACACTCCCATCAGCATCAAGAACGCCCGTGTGTCTCAGGTACCGCCCAGGCAGGAGTGGAGAGGGCAGACGCCTGGCCCTGCCCTCCACCCCACGGCTCATGTGTCCTATTCCCATTCCCCTCCCAGCACTACAAGGCCAGCCTCACTGCCACTTTCAATCTGTTTCCGGTGAGTACTAAGGATGCATCTTGTGGGCCTGGGGAGATGTGGGCTGGCCCTGTTACATAGCAAGCTCCTCCCTTTACCAGGCTGTATCTTCTTATGTGGAAACAGGAGTAATGGTGCCTGTGAAGGGGGGTGGGGTGGGGCGGGGCCCCCAGGACAGGAGCAGCCCCCCTCGGGATACTGATGCCTCCCTATCCCTTCAGGAAGCCAAGTTTGCTGTGGTTCTGGAAGAGGACCTTGACATTGCTGTGGATTTTTTCAGGTGAGTGACCCAGCGCTTTAGTACCTGTAAACCCCGTGGAGCTCTGCTTGACTGGGTCTCTAGGGAAGAAGGCGGGAAGGTGTCTTTGAGAGCTTTCTGGAGGAAGCGAGATCAGAAGTAGAGGAAGCCTGAGCCAAGGTAGGTGGGCAGATGTTGGGGCTGCGGTAACAGAGAGAAAGGCCAAGTGGAGACGATGAGGATTAGAGGAGAGGAGGCTTGTTTCCTGAGTCCCGGCTGCAGCTCTACCAGTGTCCCTTGTGTGTGCCTGGCTTTGTCCTTGCTTGTCTCTCAACTCTTGGACCTGGCTTTCTCAGTTTCTTAAGCCAGTCCATCCACCTGCTGGAGGAAGATGACAGCCTATACTGCATCTCTGCCTGGAATGACCAGGTAGGCTGGGCGACGAGGGCTTAGCCAGTGGGTGGCTTGTAGAGGTCCAGAGCTAATGCTTCTCACAATGGCCCCTTGTCCCCAGGGCTATGAACACACAGCCGAGGACCCAGCACTTCTGTATCGTGTCGAGACCATGCCTGGGCTGGGCTGGGTGCTTAGGAAGTCCTTATACAAGGAAGAGCTCGAGCCCAAGTGGCCCACACCGGAAAAGGTACCTGGCAGGGAAGGGCAAGTGGGCTGGGGTCCCCTACCAACCCAGGCTTCCAACCTTCCTCATCCTCCACGTCCCCCAGCTCTGGGACTGGGACATATGGATGCGGATGCCTGAACAGCGCCGGGGCCGAGAGTGCATCATCCCGGATGTCTCCCGATCCTACCACTTTGGTATTGTTGGCCTCAACATGAACGGCTACTTTCACGTAAGTGGGACACAGGGAGGCAGGGCAGAGTGTGGCCTGTGGTGGCCAATGCTACGGACTCCGGAGCTGTCCAGGTGCTGTCACTTGCTAGCTGTACTATCTCAGGGAAATTACTGTCCTGCTTTTTGTCTCAGTTTATTTATCTGTAAGATAAGGTTACCTACCCCATAGGATTATGAGGTTTAAATCAGTTAAATATATGTAATTATATGTATCTCTGCTTCCAAGCATTGGTCCGTCCTATAAGCTCTGCCCTGTGCTCTCCTTGTAAATGGGGGTGGGGGGGTGGGGAGAGGGTCCTCAGCTGGAAGTGAACAGGGAGGTCCCCAGGTGCCCAACTACACCTGGCTGCATCTAGGGGGGCCACTTTTTCCCCAGCTACAGCAAGGGGGACCCTCGAGACCGCCAAGCTCAAGGAATGGATCTAGTTTGGAACTTCGAGCAGCCAGGAAGGTCCCCTCGGAGGGCAGCTAATGCAAGAGCCCTTCGTCTCCCAGAGAGGTCACTCTGAACACCTGAGTCATGCCAGCATCTTCCCTCCCAACCTAGCCTGTCCCCCTGCCTGCCACCTCCCATAGGGCCAGTTCTTAGCTCTAGAACAAGCCTGGGGAGAACCACTGAGGTCCGGGGCTACTTCCCAGGTCAGCAGCATGTGCTGCTATGTGGGCACGAGCTCTCTGGCACTAGTGAAGTTTCAGCTGAGCATGGCAGTGCATACCTGTAATCTCAGCATTCTGGAGGCTGAGGCAGGAGGATTGCCACAAGTCTGAAGCTACATAGTGAGTTCAAAGGCAGTCTGAACTGCATAGCAAAACCCTGTCTCAAAAAAACAAAAACGATAAATAGTGAAGGTTCGTATTAAGCTACTAAGAGTTTGCCAAGGATGCTACAAAAAGAATGGAGAGTCAGGAAGACATCAGATGATCCTTTCCAGGCCCAGAACTTCATTTGCAGATATGCAGACAGGAGTGAGTTAGTGAGCGGGTGTGGGCCAGGTACGCGAGGCCCTGATGTACATTCTCGTGCCCACTGCAGGAGGCCTACTTCAAGAAGCACAAGTTCAATACGGTTCCAAGTGTCCAGCTCCAGAATGTGGACAGGTGGGGTGACAACAGGGCCAGAGGGAGGACGTGGGGGAGACTTGGGACTTGTCCTCAGCACTCCCCTTTGAATCCCAAGGCCTGTGTTTACTTCAGCCCTACCACCCCGTTTTTCCATGTGACCCTTGCCCTGCCTGCTGCTGCCCATGGGATCTGTGGGCCTGGACCCCCCACCCAAACTCATATCTCCCTCTCCTTCAGTCTGAAGAAAGACGCTTACGAAGTGGAAATTCACAGGTTACTCAGGTATGGCCTAGGACAGCTGGGATGTGTGGTAGGGAGTAAGGAGTCAAATACCCAGGTTCTTGGCTTTGTAAATTTGTGAGGCCCTGTGCAAAATGAAAATCAGGATTTCTAGTTTAGACATTATTAAGAATTTCAATATGGCAATAGCAAAGCATTAAGCGAAGCCGAGGGCCTTGTGTGATGCATCCTGAAGTGTGGCTTACCTTGGGCTTACGCCTTCACCCTCCACTGCAGCGAGGCCGAAGTTCTGGACCACACCAAGTACCCTTGTGAAGACTCCTTTGTGCCAGACACAGAGGGCCACATCTATGTGGCATTCATCCAGATGGAAAAAGAAGATGACTTTACCACCTGGACCCAGCTTGCCAAGGTACCTCGACACTGCCCCACCCAGAAGCATCCCATCTCCACATGGCCCGAGGTGCAGGTTCAGCCTCAGAACCTCCTCACGCTCTCAGAATCCTTCCAGCCCGTTTGTCCGAATTCATGTTTCTGAAGATACCGCCATTTGCAGATGGAGCTGACTGCTGAATCCTCAGCAGTCTCTTTCCACAGCTGCCTGACCCTGACCCCTATCTCTGCCTTACCCCTGCCAGTGCCTCCGTATCTGGGACCTGGATGTGCGCGGCAACCACAAGGGCCTGTGGAGATTGTTTCGGAAGAAGAACCACTTCCTGGTGGTGGGGGTCCCAGCCTCTCCCTACTCGTGAGGACCTTTTTCTACCCTGGCAGCTGGGAGCCTAGTGGGACTACGGGATGTAGCTCAGGACCTCCTCCTTGTGTGTAATTGTCATGTGTCCCTTCCAGAGTGAAGAAGCCACCATCAGTCATCCCGATATACCTGGAGCCACCTCCAAAGGAGGAGGGAGCCCCAGGAGCTGCAGAACAGACCTGAGACCTCCCAGAACTGCAGGGCTGGGTACTGTGTACCCCAAGGCAGGCTAGCCCTTCACCCAATCCTATAGGATTTTGTAGATGCTGGTTAGGGACTGGGGCTGGTTTGTTTTTAACATGAGACTTAATTACTAACTCTTAAGGGGAAGGTTCCCTGCTCCAACACCCTGCTTTCTGAGTTTAAGGTCTATTTATTTACTTCCATGTTGGAGAAGGGCAGAATACCTAGGAATCTCTGGGATCCCTAGGCAGCTGATCGTGCCCCTTTTGTATACCCCCACTCCTACAGCCTGGCTGCAGAATGTAATCTATTTATTGACTGTCCTGAGGGCCTTGGAAATAGGCCTAGCTGGAGGGCCTTGATTCCTTTCTGGGCTGGAATGCTGGTCTGAGGGTGGGGCTGGCTCTTACTCAGGAAACTGCTGTGCCCAACCCACAGACAGGCCCAGCTGGGACCCTGTGCTGACACAGACTCACTCAGAGACCCCTACACACTGGACCAGGCCTCCTTTCAGTCTCTTCTTTGTCCAGATTTCCAAAGCTGGATAAGGTGGTCATTGATTAAAAAAAAAAAAAAAAAAAGAAAATCTCTGGTGATGTGTCTTGTGATTGTAAATTTATGGGGGAAGGGAGGGGCTGAGGGAGGGAGAGAATCATCTGGATGGATGCTTTTTGCTTTTCTGTCTCTCACAGGATTTATATTCCATTTGGGTCTATTTGGCCACCAGGGGATGCCCAAGTCTCAAGCTGTAGAGTTTTTCCCCAGGCTCCACCCCGAGTCCTTTCTGGGCTGGGATGCTGCCACCCTCCCAGGCTTTCTCACTGTTTAACTATCCGTGAGTTCCTGTCTTGTCTGGATCAGGTACCTGTCCCCAGATAGATAGAGAGCAGGGAGGACAGAAGGGATCCTCAGAGCAGAGAGGGCATGGGAGTATAGATAGGAACTGTGTGGTGGCCACTGGATCTTGTGGGGATGATTTTGTGGGAGAATATTAGGCAGGCAGGGGGCTAGGACTGTGCTGCAGGTGTAGGAGCAACGGTGTTTGCGGCCCTGGAGTCACTTTGAATACAGAATGCCGTATCTGGGCTTTTTGGGGTTTTTTTATTCATCAAATTCTCAGATACCCATGAATGCAAAAGAGCATAGGAAGATCTGAGTTTAGTATTCACCAGAAAATGGATGGGACTGTCCAGAGGGTCAGACAGTCCAAGAAAGGGGACCATGAGATTTAAAGGAGTTGTAGACTTAGGACTGGGATCTGAGTGTAGAGTACCTGTTGAGAAAGGGTCTGCGAGTATAGTGCTTTGGCCAGGAAGGCAAGAACTTACTAGAATTCCTGCCCTGCTGTCTGTTCTTTGTTCCTGCTACCCCAGCTGGTGCCTGGAGCTCAGCTTGGCAAAGACGCCAGTGGTGTATGGCTTGGATGTTTTTCGCCATGCTGACGCCTTTGGTGTTTGTTGGCACTAGAGATAGCGTTTGCAGTAGCAAAATAGCCGAGTTGAAAATCAGCCCATGTTGAGGTGGAAGCCCGCCCTGGGCAAACAAATACCTTGCAGCGTCCACACGGGCACCTGGAGGGGTAGCGTATGAGGCACAGTGGGGGCAGAGGGCTGAGCTGGCCAGTTCCTCAACCCACCCAGCACCCCAAAACTGGCTCTCAGGCTCTGTGGCCCTGACCAGGTCAGCCCCTTTTTGGGCTCAGCAGTTTTGGACCGCCCTGCAAAGTTCTGGCAGACAGATGTAGTGGTCCAAGGGGAGCAAGGCTGGGCTTTCCTTGGAGCAGGAGCCATAGCCTTCTGCCATAGCCTTCCTCCTCAGTCACTCCTGGTTCCACTGTTCAGGTCTGCCTCAGGGACATTGTGGTCAGCCCTCCTTCAAGTAGAGCTATCACCATGGCCAGGACTGAACCAGGCTACACTCAGCTGGGTCTGAATCCAGGCGTAGTTCTTTAGTGAAGGTTTGGGACTTAGGCAAATCACTTGAGCTTTCTAAGCCCTGGCTTCCTAGCCTGAAGCATAGCAATAGTTAAGATGAAGAGATTAGTCTTTAGAGCACTGAACAGGCCAACACTAAAGAATAAATGAAGTCCTAAGGTCCTGGAAGAAGGGGCTTTGCCTAAATTGGCGATGGCAGGCACCAAGAACCTTCTCATGGGGGCCTCTTTTCCATTGACTTGATAATGATTCTAGTTTCCTCCCTGACAACTTGGGCACAAGCTTGTTATTTTCATAGCTTTCCAGTCCGGTGCCCCCACCTAGGAGGGGGAGGTTTCAGGCCAAAGTCCTCCATGCTCTAAGGAGGCCGGCTGGCCTAGCAATCACTTCCTTGGTGCCTTCTGCACCATCCCTCCTAGGCCCTTTCCTAGGTCTCTAAGTCCCCACCCCATTTCCCTTCGCCTGGCTTCTAAGGGGTGTTTTGTGTCACCAGCCCCACAGGAAATCCAAGGGCAGTTTACGCAATCTGGACCCCTCTCCCCATGGATAGATTCAGAGTTCAAATAGAAACTTTTTATTCATAAGATCTGAAGTGCTTTCTATACATCTGCCTTATGGCTCTTCTGATTTTGAACATGCTCATCATATAAATTGCCTTTCTCTCATTTCCAGCAGAGTACTGGGATCATCAAGAGTTCCCCTTGGTCTGGGGGGGTGTGAGGGGTTGAAGGAACGGATGGAAGAACTGGCTTCATCAGAGCCTCTGGATCAGGCGGGCCTCAACCCCAGCCATAGAAGGAAAAGTCAGGCGCGGCCTAAATGGGTTGTCCCCTACTCAGCTCCAAGATGAGCAACAAGGACAAGTCTGTTGCAGCCTGAGTGATGCTGTGAGGTCTCATCCTCACCGTGACCACTGCTCCTGGATCCAGGCTGCTTCTTCCCAGTTCTCATGTGGCGGAGGCAGAAGCAGACTTACTTCAGATTGCAGTACAGATACAAGGATACGATCATGGCAGCCAGCTGATGAGGGAGGGACAGAGCGATGAGAGGACATGACTGGAACCCTCCAGTGCAGTGCATCCCAGATGGCCTGCATGGAGCATGGTTAAAGTCTGGCATTTGGGCTGGGAGTGTAGCTCAGTGGTAGAGCATGGGTTTAGAACATGCAAGGGGCCCTGAATTCAATCCCCAGCATCAAAAACAGAAGTCTGTCTCCTCCAGAGAGGCCTCAGAGATGAGTCTAGAAGCCTAGGTGTGGTGGCAGTCCCAACCTTCTTGTCAGCTTACCTCCAGGGCCCCAATTCCAGCTGCCACACCACCCACGGTGACTGCGTTGGCTCGGATGTGATACAGAAGCTGTTTGAAGCAACCCTTGGGGGACAGGAGACCACATCTATAGTTGGCAGCTGTCCTACCCTCATTTGCCACTCTAAGGCCATTGAAGTGGTCCCCACCCTTCTGTACCAGTTCACACCTGTACTTCACTGGTTTCAGCCTGGTTCGCGTCACAGGGACTTGTGCTGTTGGTGCAACAGTATGGAGGGAAGGAGTTGTAATCTTTGAAGTAGGGTGACCCCTCAAAATCTGTGTAGTTGGTGAAGCCACAGCACTTGAGCTGGAGGGAGACAAGCGGGGTGGGTGGTCAGTAGGGCCTTGCTTGCTTCTCTCCACCCTCCAAATCCCCCAGCCCACCTTACCCCTTCCATGGTGGAATTCCACACTTGGGTGAAGTCACTACTGGAGCCATAGTCTTTCTTGATGGTAGACACTACCAGCATCTTCAGGAACTCCTCAGCCTAGGTGGGGCCAGCCAGCATTTAGGGACCCGTAGGGAAGATGGTCTTTCCCAGGCCACAGCCCATTTCAGGCTCTGCCCAGTCTTCCTCCCGCGCCCCACCCCAGGATCTCACCAGTGTGGTATACACTAAAGCAACCACAGCAGCCGCGATCTCCGCAATGAAGATGAGGAGGAGGATGAAGAAGAACTAAGTGGAGAACAGGGATCTGGTTTTAGGGAAAGACAGTTTCTTGTGCTTTCCTTCCCCTAGCCCACCCACCCTCCCTATAAATGAGGCAGGGAGCCTCTCTGCTGAGACCCCCAGAGTCCAGAGTAGTGTTTTGGGATTCCCCAGGGGAGCCTTGGTCATGGGCCTGTGGAGCTGCGTCTGACACACCGTCATGAGCGCACACTTGTTCTCGGACAGAGCACCGTAGCAGCCCAGGAAACCGAGAACAAAGAGCACAACACCAGCCACGATGAGGAAGTAGCCCACGTTGACGAACTGCATGGCAGTGGACGACAGCGGCCCAAAGATCTTCACGAAGGATGGCCCATCAACTGACACCCAGATTCCCACAGCCAACAGGGCTGCACCGCACAGCTGGGAACAGAGAAGCGAGGCAGGCTTTGAGACAGTGCTGACGAGCACCTCCCCATCACCCACTTAACTCAGGAGGGTGGGAGCTAAGAAACTTCCGCGTTCCTTGGCTGGAGAATCTAACAACCTGTCACACGGGGAGGGAAATACACTTTAGTGCCAGAACAATGACACCCATAGCCATCACAGGCTCACACCTAACTCCATATAAATGAGATCAGAGTTTCTAGAAATATCCACAGGGAAGGGCTGGGGATTCAGCTCAGTGGCACAAGCACTTGCCTGGCAAGTGCAAGATCTTGAGTTCGATCCCTGATACCAAAAAAATGTCCACAGGGTAGAAGGAAGGACAAGACTGTCCCTGTTTCTAGGGTCCTGGGAGTAAAAACAGCAGGTGAAGGGCTAGCAGTGTGTCATTTCCTTTCTGGACTTTGGGTGCCTGGAACACCTTTCTCTGTTCTCTGACAGGTGGAAACAGGAGTGGTAGTTTCGAGCAAGCACAACATCACCACAGTAACAAAGGCAGGGCTGAGGTTTACACCTGCTGCCAACCTTGAAGAGGGCTGACATTGAGCAGGCTCACTCACTCTGACCCCCAGCTGGCTCGGCTTTGAAATCAGAGACCAGGGCCTCCTGCTCCTTATCCACCTGGACCTCCTTGCCTCACAAATGGAAACTGAGGCAACAGGGTGGGAACACAGCCAGAGCTGCTCTTAAAGGCTCATCAGAGGGAGTACTGAGGCTCTGATGAAGTCAGGCCCTACTCAGTTTCCACAGTTCTTAGGGCAAGGCCTTGCTGACCCAGGGCTCCAGCGGATAAATCAGCCTAACACCAACTTGGTGCCCAGTTTCCACTTTCCAGTTATAGAAACCCAGGCTAGAAGTGGGAGTATGGTAGGGAACGGTGGCTGGATCTCAGGTATGTTTGCCTAAGGACAGAAAGCTGGGCTTGTAGCCTGCAGGGTCAAATTTCAAGGAGTCTGCCATCTGCCCTGCCCTGCTCTGGAGAGCCTGGGTAGGCCTGGGCAACAGAGGCCAACAGGATTTGCCTTTAACCCCTTCAGGCCAGGGTCCCTGCTCTCCATATTCTGGAACCACATTGCTCCCTCCAGACTTGAATAAAAGTTAATTTCTTACAGCCAAAGGAAGCCCCAAAAGTACAGACCACACTGGAGTGAGAGTGTACTCGCCCTAGCCTGATCATGCCAAACCATACTCCAAACCACTTTACACACCACATCTCTGTTCCTTACCTTTGAGTCACCCTAACTCACTTAATGTGGCTCCAGGTTCTTTGGCAACATCCTGTGCTAAACCCAGTGATCACTTCATGGGTCTTATCTCCTGGATCTCTCTACCATCTTACTCTCGTTTCCCTCTACCCCTTAGTGTTCCTTCTCCATCTCCTCCATGGTAGCTGGATTTTTTTGTTGTTGTTTTGTTTTGTTTTTTGTTTATCTCTAACAATCCAAGTTTCCCTGATAGAACTTTCCTGAGTGCTCTCACACACTCCTGTGGCTTCATGGGTGACCTGTGGGTAAATGGCCAGCTCCAATCTGAGCTGTACTTCCAGTGGGGAACCAGCTGCCCTTGGGACTCCCCCTTCCAACCCCCGTTACTCTTGCCAAAGATATGGGCATCATCTCTAATGCCTCTGAGTCCCCTATCCCTTTTTCCATCCATCAGTCACCATCCTAGGGCTTTGTCACTTGTCTAGTTTGTCCATTTCTCCTTATCTCTACCTCTATCTTCAGGGTTTATGCCTCATTGCCTGCCTCTCTTACACGCCCTATGCAGTCTGTTCCTGGTTTTCCGAGTAATATCAAGTTTCACTATTGCTGGATCTTTATATGTGCTTTATAGCTCCCCCACCCAATGCAAATTTGCGGTTTCAGGTATTTCCTCCAGGAAGTATTCTCTCACTAGGCAGGGTTTAAACCCCTCCAGTGGGCTCCCTTAGCCCTCTGTTGAAACCAGGCATACCACATTGCAGTTTGCTGTCTACTTGGCTTTGGACCTGAGATCCTGGAAAGCAGAGAACATCTTGCTTCCCTGCCACCCCAACACCTAGCACAGAGTCTTTATCAATGGATGTTTTGTTTTTGTTTCTGTTTTGGGGTTCATGGGAATCAAACCCAGGGCCTCACAAATGCTAGGCAAGTAACGTACCACCGAGCTACATTCCCGGCCCCATCAATAAATGGATGTTGAATGAATAAGGGTAGACAGAGGCAGAGCCTTTGCTCTAAGAAGACATAGGACCTGTCTCTTTTCAACTCCCGCTCATACAAAGGGCCACTAAATTGTCTTCTACGCTAACTGAATTTAGGCAAACGCTTTCCCCCAGTACCTATTAAAAGGGGAGAATCCAGCCGGGCGTGGTGGTGCACGCCTTTAATCCCAGCACTTGGGAGGCTGAGGCAGGAGGATCATTGTGAGTTCCAGATCAGCCTGAACTACTAAGTGAGTTCAAGGCCAGCCTGAACTGCATAGTGAGACCCTGTCTCGAAAAATAGGGCTGGGGATTTAGCTCAGTGGCCTAAGCACCTGCCTGGCAGGCAAGAGGCTGTGAGTTGAATTCCTTATACACAAAAAAAAAAAAAAAAAAAAAAAAGGGAGAATCCTTCCTGTTAGCTTACCTACCCACCCCCTGTGCCTTAAGTCTGGGCTGACGCTTCCTAGAAGGGAAGGAATGCCTGGACTAAAGCTTCTCAACCCCACTTCCCATGATGTGGCGACCTCACTGTTACTAGGACCAGAAATCAGTATTTGGATCCCACTCAGAGGGGAAACCTTGTAGGGCACAATCTGGGCATAGTTATCCATTCCACAGGCTCTGCTCCTATAGGGGACCCCACAGACAGCATACTGATTGTACTTACAAAGATGATCAAATTGAAGATGATTGTTATGGTCTTAATGAAGCTGAAGCACTGCATGGTGGCTCCTGGGAGGCAGACAGGTGAGAGTTAGAGACTTGCCTACCCTGGCCCCACCATACCAGGGCTGGCCCCACAGATCCCAGTATCCTGGACCCATATCTCATCAACCTTCCCTTACACTTGGACTCTTTCCTCAGTTCCCACCCCAACGCCTGGAGCAACTCTACTACTCAGACCCTCTACCTGCACCTGACACTGAGATCCTAATACATCAAGTCCAGGCACGGGCAGCACAAGCCTGACTCCCACACTGCAGATCGCTCCATGCCCTTTCCTGGCATCTGTGTATCCTGGGCTCCTCCCCAGACCCATCCAGGACCCTCCCTACAGCCCTTCCAGCTCCTCAAACCTGTTTCCAGATTGATACCATTTTACAGAATCTTCCTGTTTTAAATCATCACCTGTTCAGGGTTCTTGGCAGCAAGGGCTGAGAGGGCTCTGCGGAGGCACGACAGCTCGCAGGAGGTATTGCTCAGGAGTCAGGCAGAGGGGCAGGTTGGCACTCTACACCACTGCTCACCTGCAGGTGGGGAAGGCTCTTTAAAAGCCTCCTTCTGCCCGCCCTCGGGCCCCACCCATGGCCCTGGCAGCCTCCCCTTGTCCCTACTGCCCTCTGCTGCCTGGAGATGGATTCCTACCACCACAGAGCAACGACTCAGGCCTGGAGATGTCACCTATGGGCTTTGCTTCTCTGATCTGAAGGAGAAAAAAGTGTGGGGCTGAGACAGGTGGAGCCCAGAACTTCTGTGTGCCCTTCACACCACCAGTGCACGTGCTTCTTCCCCTCCATCTGCTGCTACACGACCGAGGGCCCCTTTGTGCTCACCGGCACACACACATCTGCCTGGCTGCCATCCATGTTTACACATCAAACACACCGTCACATAAACACCTACTGGTGCTTCTGCTACTCCCAATGTGTATGTATGCACACACACACACACACACACACACACACACATTTCCAAGTAAATGACCCAAGGTTTGGCAGCTTTTGCTTTTGTCTCTGAGTAGCAAATGGTTTCTAGTCCTTTTCTTCCACGAATCTCAATTTTCCCCGTTTTCCTCCCTTAGTCTTTTCTTTTTCCTCTACACTTTCCTTGCCTCCTATCCCCTCCACTCTTCCCCTAGCACTGAGGGCACACCCCTTTCCTTTCTGCCAGCAGGGGGCACCACGGTTCCACAAAGGAGTCGCCCCAGTTCCAAGGCTCGAAGCTCCCCAGTCTCATTAACTCTGGGGCCGCCTCTTTTCCCAGGCTGCCACTCCTGAGAGATAGGCACGGGGAAGTCCTGGCTGTTCACTTCCTTAGACAGGTGCTTGAATTCTGGGTCTGGCATTTCTTAGCTGTGTGACTCTTGGAGGCATTTCTTAGACCTGTTTTTAAGCCTCTATTTCCTGGTCTGTAGGACAGAACAGTTATGGGGTTTTAAAATGAGATTTTCTTCCTGCTGTGGGACATAGGGGAATGAGCATGGAGCAAAGTCAGAGGGAAATAGCCACCGCCGAGGGGATGTGGGGTGGAGGAAGTGGCTTGTATATTCCATTTACTTATTTTTGTGCTGCTGGGAATTGAAGCCAAGGCCTTGCATATAGTAAGCAAGCATTCTACCACTGAGCTGCACCCCCAGCACTGAGGAAGTGTATTCTTAATTTTTTTTTGAAGGAGGGTGCTGAAGAAGCACAGGAGAGCGTGCTATTGCAGAGGATAGCCCAGAGCATAGTGGTGCATGTCAATAACCCCAGGTACTCTGGAGGCTGAGGTGGGAGGGTCACTTGAGCCCCCAGGTCAGGACCAGCCTGGACAACATTGTGAGACCTTGTTTCAAAAAAAAAAAAAAAAAAAAAAATTACAGTCTGTACTAATAATAAACATCATGCTTCCAATGCATTACATATATTCTTTTTTTATTCCTCCTTCACTGTAACCCTTCTTTCTTTTTAATCCCCATTTTGGATGTGGGGAAATGGAAGCACATTAAGTTAAATACTTGCCATAATCACATGCCCCCCCCCCCCGCAAGCCGGGTGTGGTGGCACACTCCTGTAATCCCAGCACTTGGGAGGCTGAGGCAGGAGAATTGTTTGCAAGTTCGAGACCAGCCTGGGATACAAAGTGAGCCCAAGCCCAGCTTGAACTGCATAGTGAGACCCTGTCTCAAAGACAAAAAAAACCAAAAAAACAAAAAAAACCCAAAAACCAAAAACACATGCCTCCTGCCCATACTGAGAATTGAACTCAGGACCTCTTGCTTGCCAGGCAGGCACTTGTGCCACTGAGCTATATCCCTGGCCCAGACACATGCCTTACAAATGGCAAAGCCAGGTTCAACTTGTCTGTCTGACACGAGAGTCTATGACACCCCCCCCGCCCCCCGCCCATATTGAACACTAAACCCAGGGCCTTTACACTGAGTTACATCCCTGGCCTTTTTATTTGCTTGCTTCCTTATCTTGAGACAGGGTCTTGCTGAGTCACTAAGTTGCCCAGCCTGGGCTCAAACTTGTGGCCCTCTTGCTTTATCTTCCCAGAGTGCTGGGATTACAGCTGTGCACCCCCACACCCAGCCCGGAGTCCATGTCTCTACCACTCATGGATGGAGTCTCTAGAGAAGCAGGTGGAGCTGGATTCTAGAAGGAGCAGGGGAGGAGGCCTTGGTCCAGGACTTGACCAAGAGGACTGCAGGACAGGGAGGTTTACAGGGGGATAATAGCTAATGGCTGATGAGGACAAGGCCATATTTTGATACCGTGATGGCAAGAGCAGAGTTTCGAGTGGGGGAGGTAAGGCAAGCAGAGTGGGGCCTAGGGCCCTGGCCCATCTCCCAGCAGTTTCCTGCAGAACAGTAGGCTGAGGCTGGGAAGAGGCAGAGGAGGGAAAGGAAGAGGGCGCAGAGCGGTAGAGGGGAAAAGGGCAAGTCTAACATCCCTCAGCCCAGTGTAATACAGGGCAGAGCCACTAACTCAGGATTAGCCCCTCTTACATCCCTACCTACCCTGACTGTGCATGTGGTTTTCCTGTTCATCTCAGAATGAACTGAGCCCATGTCCCATTCATCTGTCCCTGCTGCCCGACACATCTAAAGTTGTCGCTGAACATTTCCTGAGTGAATGAGCACAGAGTAACGAGAGATAAATAGTTGGAAATCATGCATGGTGGTGTATGTCTGTAATCCCACCTATCCTGGGGCAGGAGGATTGAGAGTTTGAAGCCCGCCTCACCTCCACAGTGTAACAAGATCTCAAAATATTTAAAAAACAGTTAGAGATGTAGCTCAGTATCCAGCACTTACCTAGCATGAGGAAGTCCCTGGGTTTGATTCCCCAGTACCATAAACAAACAAACAAACATGATGAGTACTCTGGGTCTTAGACCTTGACACCATCGTCATGGATTTGAATCCCCACCCATCTCTAATTGTGTGATTTCACCTCCTGAACCTGCTTCCTTATTTTATTGTACTTTTTTTATTTTTTATTTTGAGACAGGGCCTTGGTATGCAGTTCAGGCTGGTTTCAAATTCACTGTGTAGAGCTGGGCGTGGTGGTGCACGCCTTTAATCCCAGCACTCAGGAGGCTGAGGTAGGAGGAGCGTTGTGAGTTTGAGGCTGGCTTGGGCTACAACGTGAACGCAAGGCCGACCTGAGCTACATAATGCAACCCTGCCTCAAAAAACCAGGGCTGAGAGTTTGGCTCAGTGACTTAAGCGCCTGTCTGCCAGGCGCAAGGTTGTGAGTTCAATCCCTAGTGCCTCAAAAAAAACAAAAACAAAACAACTCACTGTGTAGCTTTCAACTCACAGGGATCCTCCTGCCTCAGCCTCCTGAGTGCTGGGATTACAGGCGTGTGCCACCACACCTGGGTCAGTTTCCTTATATAGTCGACTTCATTCATAGATTCTACGTTTGTGAATTCACTTACTAAAATTTATTTGTAAGGGGTTGGAGATTTAGCTCAGTGGCATAAGTGCCTGCCTGGCAAGTGTAAGGTCATGAGTTCAATCCCCAGTACCACCAAAAAAAAAAAAAAAAAAAAAAGATTAAGCCAAAAAACTAATTGATTCGAGGCCGGCTTGGGCAACAACGTGAGTGCAAGGCCGGTCTAAGCTACATAGTACGACCCTGCCTCAAAAACTCAGGGCCAGGAGTTTGGCTCAGTGGCTTGCCTGCTTGTTTGGCAGGTGCGAGGTTGCAAGTCCAATTCCTGGTGCCACAAAAAAAAAAAAAAAAAAAAAGTAATTGAAAATAAAACATTTGCTTGTTTACCCAAACCAATACTTTTACCACTTTTGCAGTTATTCAAGGGCATGTCCAGAGAGATGAGAATTTTGAGTCACCCAGCTGAGGTCTATTGAACAGACCTGTCTGCCTTCCTATTTCAGCTCTCATCAACAAAGTTTCTTTTGACAGTCTGCTTAGTGCCATATTTTTCACAGTTCCGTGTGTCTTTGGGGTGATTTTGCTGACTCAGGTAGCCCCTGGTTTTTTGTTTTTGATTTTGTTTTTGGTACCGGGGATCAAACCTACAACCTCACACCTGCCAGGCAGGTGCTTATGCCACTGAGCTAAATTCCTGGCCCTATTTTTTGAGACAGGGTCTTACTATGCAGTTCAGGTTGGCCTTGAACTCACTTTGTAGCCCAGGCTGGTCTCGAACTCACAACAATCCTCCTGCTTCAGCCTCCCAAGGACTGGGATTAAAGGCGTGTGCCACCACACCCTGCTTGGTCCCCAGTTTTAATGTTGAAGTACTATCTAGAGTTCATAAGCACAAGAAGGCTGTGATGTGGGTAAAAGATGTGTGTTAGGTAAACTTGGCAAAGGCACTGGTTATAGTGTTGCGGCCATAAATTCAATGTTAGTGACTGAATAAGATACATCAAATGAGGTGTCTCCACACAGAACACCAGCTTATGTAGCAACAACTTGGCACTGAGATTTTGATAGATATTGAGGTGAATCTATAGATAAGTTTAGGGAGAATAAATGTTTTGATATTTGTCCAATTCACATACGTAGTCTCTCTCCACTCATTTAGGTTGTATTTGAGTACTTTTGATCAGTTTTTATAGTTTTTAGGATACAGATAATGAATGTATTTTGGTAGATTTATACAGTAACGTTACTTTACGCTTTTTTGCGATGTTGCAACTTGTGCCTTTATAGTTTTACTTTTGAATTGGTCATGGCTTGTATATAGGCCAACACTAGATTTCTGTATATGGCTTTGTGACTTTGTACCATGACCTTGCTAAACCTCCTTGTCTGTTCTCCTGAATTTTTGGTAGATTCTTTGTAAATAAAAATAAATAACTTCAAAATTAAAAACAAAAAACAAAACAACAACTTGGCAAAAATGTGACCAGAAATTTGCCCCAAATCTCTGCATTTCCTTTAGAAGTAATGGTTCAGTATTTGTTAACTCAGTGTGGTAACTCTGTGGAACATAACTACTGGGAATAATGAGAATTAACTGTATGTGAATAGGGCGGATGATAGAATCTCCTCCTAGATTAAATGAGATTGTGTTTGTAAACTGCTCGACATGTGTCTGGCACACAGTAAGGGCTCAATAAACATTAACATCAATGCTTATGAACAAAAAAAGTGATTTTCCTCAAGTGTTCCTTTTGCCACGGGGGCCAAGCTGAGACTGTCTGGCTCTTGGGCAAGACCCCAGCAGAGCGGACTATGAGGGGGCCCGAGCCACCGGGGCGGGGCCGGGGGTAAAGAGCTGCGCCCTAAGGTGGGGCTAGCGTGTCACAGAGGCCTCAACCACCCTAGCCAGCAGCACCCCTTCAGGACGTCGCAGAAGCTTCCTGCGCCCATGGGGCCCTCTCACCTGCTCCGTGGCCCTCGGCTTCGGGGCCTGAGATCCCCGTACCGCAGGTCACGCGCGGGCTGCCCGCGGCCCGGCTTTCGCAGGATGTTCAAGAGTAGCCGAAGAAGGTACCGGCAGAAACCGCAAGGCCCAGCTGCTGCCAATGTTGCCACCGCGCGCACCCACACCGCCGTAACCAGCGTGTGGATCCTCTCACCTCAAGGTGAACGGGGCGTGGCGAATAGGCCGACCTGAGCTTTGGCGTGGGGGAGGGGCGGGGCGTGAAAGACAGGGGCCCCGAAGTTTTCCCCTGCTGCTTAGCTACTCTAGGGACAAATTGTGACATTTCCGCTGCCAGGCACGGGGGCGTCTTGAAGGCAGGCATCTCCAAGTGCTGAGAGCTTGAAGTGGGGCGGAGCAGCTGGGAAGGGCTGGGGAGGCGGTGAACCCAAGGGCAATGGACTTCCCGAAACGCCATTCCTCACGCCCTTCCTTCGCCTTTCTCTCCTCAGGTCTCAGGCCTCGCCGTCAACCTGGGCGCTTTCTCATCCTCTAGAATGCCTGGAAGCTCGGCCTGCTCTGGACCCACATCTCCAAGGGGCTGGAACTGGCGAACGTGAAATACAATCCTTCTGCTCAAACTGCCTTGCTCCATACTGGGGTGTTTCCAGCCGACTCTGCGGGGTTTGAGGGCAGGTTTGGGGCTGAGTACTCGCAGGGACAGGTTTCAGTAACGCAGCAGGCCTCGCACATGGGTAGTGACAGGACGGGACAAGATCAGCAACACTCGTGAGTTTATGTCCTCTATGAGACAGAAGTCTTTCCCGGCTAATACCACCATCTACTCAGGCTGAAAGGTTCCTACAGACATTTTTTTTTTTTCAGGTTGAGCAAGGTCATGGTACCAGGTCACAAAGCCTTGAAATCTAGTGTTGGCCTATATACAAGCACTGAATAATTCAAAAGTAAAATTGTAAAGGCACAAGTTACAACATGACAAAAAAGCTTAAAGTAACATTACTGTATAACTCTACCAAAATATATTCATTATCTGTGTCTTCCAGAGACATCTTAAAAGCACAGGGAGGCACAAATCAGAGAGAGAGAGAGTTTGAAAGACAGCACCCTGTAAATGTTCTAGTGTGTGTGCCTCTGTTTGCCTGGGACTGTCAGTGCGTATGTGTAGCTCCTGGTGTGTGTCTGAGTGTGTGTGTGACAGGAAAATGGGCATTCGAGGCGCATGTGACCTCGTGTGCCTCTGTGATCCACTGTGCATCTGTGGCTGGCTATGTCTAGGAGCATTCGTGAGGGGGACAGGAGCCAGAGATCTGCCGTAGGCTCTCCTGCGAAGAATGAAGGTCAGGAGAGGGGTGGGGGCAGCCTGAGGGGAGTGAGGGGGCAGAAGCCTGTCAGCCCTCAGCCATCGTCCCCTGTCCTCTGTCCTCCAGGTCAGTGGTTCCCAGACAGGCAGCTGAGCTGAGGTGCTTGGGGGCGGGAGAGAGTGAGTTTGAGCCCAGTACGAGGGGGAGGGAGCTGAGCTCTCTGGCTTGGGGATTTTCCATTTGGATTTCTGAGTGTGTGCCCGTATATCATCGGGTGTAACTGGATTCCTGGCAGGTGCGTCTCCATGGGGTTGTGTCACAGTGGCTGGGAACATTGTGAGGGTCGCTGTCTTTCATATTTTGCTCTGTGTGTTTGGTGTGTGTCCCAGGATCTTGAGGGTTGAGGGTGAGAGTGAACCTTGAAAGATTTGGTAGCCTGGATCCCTGAGGTTTAAGAATCCGGGATAATATCCTTTGCTGCCTGTAAGGGAGAAATAAATTTTGTCTAAGTTTATCTACTTCAAGGCTTGCTAGAGACTGGAACTCTGAGGAGAGAGAGGTAGGATAGGAATTCACTGCCACATTGGATCCAGACAGTGCTGGGCCCCTTAAGGTTTGAGATTGGGGGTTTGCTGACCATCACCCAGAGCTAGAAGGTGGCTGGCCAGGGCCTAAGGCCCACAAAGAAGCGCCTACATGTAAATATGCCTAACACAGTGCACAGAATCATGCAGAACTCAAAAACACAATGCAACACACACACACACACGGAGTCATATGCTATAAACACATACGCACAGACAAAAACGCACAGAACCCCCCCATAAGACATGTAACAATACATACACACTCCTACAAATGAACATACAGACACAAACAGGCATGTGTCCAAACAAAAGTGTGAAAGCATGTAGACACAGACACATGCAATCACACTCATGCATATCGAGGTGTACACACACACACACACACACACACACGCCAGACTTCCCTGCCCCTGTGGCCCCTCCCTGCATATGAGTGTGTGTGTGTGTACCTGTGTCTTTGAGTGTGTCTGTGTAGTGCTAAGCTGTGGGAACCTGATGACATCATCGCTTGTGTCTATTTTTAGCTCCATCTGCAATGACGCGCCTCTGCTGCCCTCCCCCCTCCAAGTTCCCAATTTTCTTTCCCCTTCAGGTGCTGAGAGGCAGCAGCTGCCAGAGGGCACCCACCACCTCAGTTTAGGTGGCCCTCTGCCAGATCCTGCAGGCTGAGAACACTGGGCCCTCGGGCCAGAGCCATGGGACAGCCTAGAGCAGAGGCCTGGGTTAGGTGAGCTGACCTGGCCCTCTGCTTCTGCGTTTTTTGGTCTGCAATTCTGTCTTAGTCCCTAGTGCCTGCAGTATGCCAGGGAAGCACTCAGTTGTGAAGAGAGAGAGAACCATGAGTGAGAAGACAGAGCTCCATGACAGGGTCCCATTAGGGCTATACCTCAGAGGGAGACACATGGAATACATCACAGGGCATTTCAGGGAATTGTGGCAAGGCGTCTGGACACTGGTAACAGGTCTAGGATGATAGTTTCTCTTTTTTGTCTCTCTCCTTCCATCTTTCACAGATAACATAAGGAAATTGTGGATAGCATATGGAAACCAAAGGAAGCACCCTTCACCCTTGCAACAACACCTCTAGATTTCTACTTGTAAAGCTACCTTTTCACACTCAGGCTGTGCTCCCAATATTACACCAACTCACCTTGCAAGGGGAGAGCCCCTTGCTACCAATGTCCCCCTTTCCTTTGGATACCCAGAAGAGGGGCACTGTAATCATCGATAGATGAGAAAACCATGGTCCTGCCTGGTCATACTTCACAGTACCCAGAGGAGCAGTGCAGGGAAGATGGCAGGCAGGTGGAGGAGCAAGTGGTGGCACTGGGACTGCTGGTACAGGTGCAGGAGCTCAGGCCTGGCTGGGGAATCCAGAGATGAGGGGGAGGAGGATGGTGGCCCAGGGGTCTGTACCGAGGAAGGCCTCCAGCTCCAGTCTGCCTCAGGCAGCCACTGGAAAATCAGGTTTGGCAGCTTCAGCCTAGTGCTACAGGGCTGGAGGAGGGGTCCAGACTGCTCCTCAGCAGGTGGCAGGGGTGGGGGGATCTTCTAGCCCTATGTTTTACCAACCAGGTGGTTGGGGGAACATTTTATAATCCTTTTGGAGTGTGGGAAGAACAGCTCTGGGCTGTAGGCGGGGTCTCAGAGTCCTGGTCCCTAATCTACACTAATCCCTGGTATGATCCTTGGGAAAAGTCCTGGCCTCTCAGTGGAACTTCCCAGGAAGGGGTGCTGTAAGACTAGGTTCCTCGTGCCTCAACTCGTGGCCTTTGGATTCTTCTGGAAGTGTGACTCAGACAGGGGAACACATAGTCAGAGGGTTGGGGTCAGATGAGACAGCCTCTGAGGTGCCAGGCTGGATGTCCTTTGTTACTAATGGGTCAATGGCCGGAAGCCCAGCTCCAACCTTACAATGCAACAGTACTGGTCACCCCACCCTTACCAGGGCCCCCACTTCCGGCCTCTGTTCCTTCCTCCTCTCTGGGGAAGGCTGCAGGGCTCCCTGGGGAAGAACCTTCACATTGCCTTCTCTGGTTCCTTGCCCTGTGCTTAACACTTTCTTCCCTGTTGACCATTTGGCCACACTGGTCTCCTATTAAACTTTCTTTTCCCCAGCCTCCTGGGGTAGACCAGAAAGGAAGGACTGTAAAGGATCATGATTTTCCTGCTACCCTCTGATACTGGAGCTCAATGAGTGGCTTGGGAGAGATAGAAGGGACTGAGTGCTAGGGCCTAAGATTGAACTGCCCTCTCACCCCAGAAAAAATAGAATTCATCTCTACTCAGTCATCTCCTTCCTCTGCCTTAGCTGACCCAGAGAAGTGAGCCCAGAGCTGAGATCTGCAACTTTTGGAAAATACAAAAACCCAGGTCAATGTTACTGTGTCAATGGTAAATTCATTAAACAATAAAAGATTATGAAATTCTAGATATGTGGAGTCCACAGTCATGGAATTTAGGCATCACAGAATTGTAGCATGGTAGAATCTGAGTTTCAGAAGCTTAGGAATCCAGAATGGTAGCATCACCAAATTCCAGATCACAGAGTTAGAGTATTCTTGAATGGAAAATCTTGAGAAGTCAATTAATGAACTACTTACAAGTGAATGTCTAAACCTGGGTATGCACAAAGGCGTTTACACAGGAACTCAGAGGGAAGGCAGAAAGCCTGAGACATAGGAGTTTAGAGTGAAGCAATAAACCTGCAATGAACCAGACAGAAGACAAACCGGGACATATTCCCGCTTCCTGAGGCTAAGGGACAGGGGTGTGGCAGGTTGAACTTATACAGTGGCAGAAAGAATCATAGCTGGGCATGGTGGCATGCACTGTCTGTAATCCCAGGACCCAGGAGGCAAGAAGGAGGAGGATCACATCAGTTCACAAGTTTGAGATCAGCTGGAACAACACAGCAAAACCTTGACTCCAGGAAAAAAAAAAAAAAAAAGAAGTAGCTTAATACATACATCAACCCAACACCTCCAGCTTCCCCACGGTTGGGGTTCACATTGACCAAGGACATTTCCAAAGGTTAATAAGACTTTTTAGCATACTGGAGAGCAACAGCTCATGTCTGACTCTTTTGGGGGCAGACAAGTACCAGACATACTCCACGCTTTATTTGGAGGGTGGCTGGTAGAAGTAGAGTTTTTTCAAAAAGTTGCTGAGCCCTAAACTACATGGTACATACCAAAGCCACCCAGTCAGTGGGGTTTAGAGCCAATGGCGAGGCCCTGCGAGGGGACCTTGTTGAGGGTACCTGTGTGGGATGGTGCGGGAGGAGCTGGACATCTATTAAAAAGGAGCCAACCTTGCCGGGCGTGGTGGCGCACGCCTTTAATCCCAGCACTCGGGAGGCTTCTGAGGTAGGCGGAGCGTTGTGAGTTCGAGGCCGGCTTGGGCTACAACGCGAGCGCAAGGCCGGCATGAGCTACATAGTGCAACCCTGCCTCAAAAAACCAGGACTGGGAGTTTGGCTCAGTGCCTTAAGCACCTGCCCTGGCAGGCTCGAGGTTGTGAGTTCAATCCCCAGTGCCGCAAAAAAAAAAAAAAAAAAAAAAAAAGGAGCCAACCTTAAGGCAAATCCATATGGGGACCCTTATCTTGTCCCTGGAGCTGGTTGCTCAGCAAACAATGGAGATATTTACCTAGTGTTTCTGGGAAACTACTGCAAAGTCAGGAACCCACAAGGAGCAGTTCCAAAGAGAGGCAAATGCCAGGCCCTGCTGGGCATGGGAAATGGTACACTGTCACCCTAAGATCCTCTTGCTCAGCTGCCTGTCTGTAGACTCTGCTCACTACCCCTTCCATGACCTGCACTCAAACCCCCATTTGCCTCCCTCTCCTTGTCTGCCTGCTGTTCTGCTACTTATACCTGCTCTGTGACCTTTGGCAAAGCCTGTCTCTTTGGGTTGCAAGTATTCTTTTCTGTCTTTTAAAGTCTGTAATTGGGTCCTGAGGGCAACTTTTAGTATTGTGTAGTGCTGGTTTTGTCTAGAGCAGTTTTAGCTTCAGATAGCTTCATACTTAGCTTCCAGAGAAAGTGTTGGGCAGTTTCAGGGAAGACTCCAGGGAATGTGGAATAGAAATAATGTTCACACTTGGCATCCTATATATGTCAATGTCAATGACGAATATTTTCATAAAGATTATGTAATGTTCACAACCACCACGCTCTGTATATAAACCATCCCTTCTCTCTCTCTCTCTCCCTCCCTCCCTCCTCCCTTTCTTCCCTCCCTTCCTTCCTCCAGCCCTCTGTCTTCCTGGTGTTGGGGGTTGAAGACAAGCTTGCTAAGTATGTGCTCTACCACTGAGCGTTCCTCAGGCCCTCATTGCTTCCATTTTATAGATGAATGAACTGAGATTCCAGGAGGGTAAATAACATGCCCAAGATTATGCAGCTAGGGAGTAACAGAACTGGAATCACAGGTCTGCCTATCTAATCCTGGGGCTATGGTTTCAGGTTAGCATTACTCCATGTAGCTTCTGTGGGTAAAATGAGAGCTCATGGCTGAGAGTTTCAAGGAGATGTGGCGGATCCTGAAAGATGGTGAGTTCCGTGCAGGGTAGTGTAGAATAAGGGCTTAAAGCTTCTTGAGCTTTAAGCTCAAGAGAATTTGTACTCTTAGATCAGACTGGTGAGAGCTGGGCTGGGATGAAAGTAAGGAGGCTGGAGAGGGGAAAGGGGTAGGTCCTGAGCTGGACTTCAGGGTGTTGACAGGCTGCTTCCTGTGCTCCTGGAGAGTGTATGTATGTTGTAGGGGGCTGTAAAAAGTGGGGGTTGCTTCACTTTCTGGTGTGAGTTGGTTACCCCTCCCCCAGTTGGAGTTGATTGACAGGTCTCAGGAGCCTGGGGCACTGGGACTTTCCTGATGGAATAGTACCATAATATGTTGATACTAGGTCCACTAACTTGAGGTTCTCAGCAACCTTGTATAGTTGCCTCTCTTAACAGGCCAGAGAAAGGATTCAGATATACTCCTGACCCCTGCCCAAGGCTTGGTTGTCATAGAAGCATGAGAGATCCAGGAAGTCACTGGCTCACAGAGGCAGCCTTGGAGATTGTCTCACCCAGACTTTTAATGTGAAGGTGAAGGAGGAGCCTGAGGCTCAGAATGGGAACAGGACTTGTCAAAGTTCACCCAGCAGCCACTGCTGTCCCCACCATATACTCCTCTTGGCACTGAGGACACAAAGTTGAATCCAATCCATGCATGGTGGCACATGCCTTTAATCCCAGCACTCCGGAGGCTGAGGCAGGATGATCATTGTGAGTTCGAGACCAGCCTGGGCTACAAAGTGAGTTCAAGGCCAATCTGAACTGCATGGTTAGACCCTGTCTCAAAAAATAGGGTAGGGGATTTAGCTCAGTGGTGTAAACCCCTGCCTGGCAAGCACAAGGTTGTGAGTTTGATCCCTGGTACAAAAAAAAAAACCAAAGTTGAATACATTCTGGTCCTTGTTCTTGAGAGCTTGCAGCCTAATAGAAAAAAAACAGGCAGTAGATACACCAACAAAGATGTTAAGGTTAAGTGAGAGGTTCAGACTTTGCACACTGGGACCTTGGAGAAGCACGAGCACAGACTGGCCAGAGGCTGCCCAGAGGATGCACAGGTGGGTCTGGTTTTGCTTTGTTGTTTGTTGTCTGTTTTCAGATGAGGTCTCACTACGCTACCCAGGCTGGTATTGAATTCCTGTGGTCACTCAGTCCTCCCACCTCGGCTTCCTGTGTAACTAGGACTATAGGCATGCATCACTACACTGGGCAGCAAAGGTGATTTTTAAGCTAAGTTTAAGAACTGACAAAATTTTAGCTGATGCAGGAAGGAAAAAGACTTTTCTGAGGGAGAAACAGCTTGAACAGAAGCCCAGAGCTGGCACTGACTGACCCTGTGGATGAATGATTTGCCCTGCTGGGCTGGCCCATGTGGCTACAGGGGAAGGGCACTAGGACAGCCAGGCCAGCACTTGAGGTCCAGACTCGCTGTGCTTTGTGAGAAGGTAGTAGTTACTAAGATGAAGACTCCAGGGCTATGAGGATCCCTGGGTAGCTGCTAGGGGTACCTGAAGTGATTGTAACTGTTAATGTTTTGAGACAGGGTTGCACTATGTAGTTCAGACTGGCATGAACTCACTATGTAGCCCAGACTGGCCTTAAATTTGAGGTGATCCTTGTGCCTCAGCCTCCTGAGTGCTGGAATTATAGGCTCTGTACAACCACAGCCAGTTTATAGCTGTAAGAGTCTTAATGGGTAGGAAGGGAACTACTGGACTGTCACCATTTCAGGCGCTGGTAGTTTCCTTTAGTTCAGTACACACACACACACACACACACACACACACACACACACACACACACAGAGCCCCATCTCCCTGTAGGAGACCCAAGGCCCAGCCTGAGATCTGGCTCGAGGAGAAGGTTACTAGCAGCCACCCCAATCCAGGTTTCCCCCTTTTCTTCCCTGCTTGTTTCTGGGTGGTTGCGGGAAGGAGGAGGTGTCCTCAGCTCCGGAGCTCAGGCTGCCGTGATGCAAATCCGCTCCGGATCTACTGGCGGGCGTTCTTTCCGTAGAAGAGGCGCACCAAGGCAGCACCTCTGCTGGCCCTGACGGCCCGGGATGGGGGAGGGTGCTCTTCCCGCTGGGATCCCGGGGACGCCGGGTCGTGCTGTGGATGTGGGAGTCTGAGGCAGGGCTGTGGCTAACGGTGCCCGTGCGGGGGGTGCGGGGGAGATGAAGCCCAGGGTTTGCGCCTTCCGAGCCACCAAAAGCTGGACTAAGTGCAGGGTGATGGCAGGCATTTTGAGCAGGAGGGACCCTGATCTTGAGGTCCCGACCTGAGATTTGGGGAGCGAGATTTGCAGATAAGGGGCTGGTGAACTGATTTGGGGCCCATAGGGTGGAGGATGCTGGAATTCCTAGGCCACCCCAAGCCAGAGGCCAGCCTGTGCCTGGCTTGCTTGTCCAGTACAGATGTGGTTCAGGTACAGACCCCTGTCCTCCAGGGACCCCCTGTCCTTAGGGGGCTGGTGGGGAGCAGAAGGAGGGTGAGCAATTAGTGGTGAAAAATACTTGTGTGCGTCGGCGTAGAGAGGTTCCTTTATTATTTTTTTTTCAGTTTTAATTTTTTATTAGTACATATTTGCAGTACATAATGATTACAGTCCTTCTGGGGGGCTGGTTCACACATGAGATTTGTTTATTGAGTGCTTATATAAGCCAGACCAAACAGGAGGAGTTTTTCTTCTAGTGTCTTTATAATCAGAAAAGAACAAGCCAGAAATGGTGGTGCAGGGCTCTCTAGTCCTAGAGGACTCCCTGAGCCCAGGACTCTGGGGCTGGGCTGAGCAACATAGGAAACTGTCTCAAAAAACAAAACAAAACAAAATGCCCAAAACTTTTTATTATTTTGTATTCATCACATTTTTTTTTAAATTTTTTATTTTTGTGGCACCGGGAATTGAACTCACAACCTTGAGCCTGTCAGACAGGTGCTTAAG
Source organism: Dasyprocta punctata (assembly GCA_004363535.1). Lineage (NCBI taxonomy): Eukaryota > Metazoa > Chordata > Mammalia > Rodentia > Dasyproctidae > Dasyprocta > Dasyprocta punctata. The sequence goes on along the minus strand of RJWM01017261.1, from coordinate 4,104 downwards.
TCACTGAGCCAAACTCCCAGCCCCAAAACTTTTTATTAAAAAAAAAGATTATATAGGACCAGGGATGTAGCTGAGTGGCACAAGTGCCTGCCTAGCAAATGCAAGGTCCTGAGTTCAATTCCCAGTACCAAAGAAAAATTATATAGACCTTGAATTCAGTGCTACTGAAACACTTGTTTGGCAATGGAACAGTTGCTTGAGTTTCCCTAAGTCTTAGTGTTCTTATTTGTAACAGAAGAATCACAGGACTACCTAGGTACAGGGCTTGTTGTAAGTTGACATCTTTGGTGTTTGGAATAATGCTCCCTAAAGTGTTGGTAGTGACAGCTATTAGTCTAGTGGGGGATGTGTGAGGGGAGTAGGAAAGCAAAAAAATCTTTGGGGAGCAGGGTGTGGTGGTGCACGCCTGTAATCCCAGTACTCAGGAGGCTGAAGCAGGAGGATCATTGTGAGTTGGAGACCAGCCTGGGTTATAAAGTGAGCTCAAGGCCAGCCTGAACTGCACAGTGAGACCCGGCCTCAAAAAGACAAAAAAATAAAAAATAAAAAATAAAAAATTTTGAGAAGAATACCAATCTGTGCTAAGTCTTACCACACAAGCAAGAACTAGTTTAGGATAAAAGAGGGCAAGAAAAGGATGTTAGTGAGATGAAATAGTGTGGACAAAATGAGACAGGCAAGAGAGAAAAGAGAATTCAGGGAAACTATGCAGCACGAGTCAGGGAACAGGAAAAGATGAGGTTCAAAAAGTAAGGAAAGGGGCTGGAGATTTAGCTCAGCGGCATAAGCACCTGCCTGGCAAGCACAAGGTCATGAGTTCAATCCCCAATACCCGCTCCCTCCAAAAAAGAAAAAGAATAAATAAGGAAGGCCAGAGGTGGGCAACACAGGCACTGAAGTTACCAAGTCTACCTGTTACCTTGAGAGCTCTTGAGGCCTTTTCCACAGATGCAGGAGTTAGGCTCCCTCTGGGGCCGTGGAGGCAAGAAGACCTGTGAAGGGGAGCCTGCAGCAGTGCCACAAGAGAGGGGGATAGCGACAGGACCTATAGTGGTGGCACCAGGATAAAAAGAAGTGAATGGAGGGGCTAGAGATGCAGCTTAGTGGTAGAGTGTTTGCCTAGCGTGCACAAGGCCCTGGGTTCAATCTCTAGCACTACAAAACAAAATTTAAAAAAAATTTAAAGCTTATGGGTGGATTTGACAGGCAGAGGTGACAGAATTTGGTGATGGATTTGATGGGAGGTATAAAACAGAGGGAGGTGTGTTAGCTTTCCATTTCTGTGACAAAGTACCTGACACAATAACTTTAAAGGTGGAAAGTTTTATTTTAGCTCATGATTTTAGAAATTTCAGTCCATGGCAGCTTAATCCTAGACTGGTGGTGGCCTAGTACATCATAGCAGGAGCACAGGGTGAGGGAGGCTGGTCTACCTCATGGCTGCAGGAAACAGAAAGGGAGGGATAGGACTCTAATATCCCCTCCAAGGGCCGATTGTCCATGACCTAACTTCCTTCTGTGAGGCCCACCTCTTCAAGGCTCACTCTCTTCAAGCACCACAGGTTGGTGCTTGACTTCAATACATGGCCCTTTGTAGAGGGACATTCAAGATCCAAACAATAGCTCAGCATGATGGTGCACACCTGTAATCTCAGCACTCTGACAGGCTGAGGCAGGAGAAATCACAAGTTTGAGCCCAGTCTGGGCAATTAAACAATTTAGCCAGACCTTGTGCCAAAATAAAAGATAAAAAAAGATGCTAGCCCTCTCAGCAATGACTGTCCAAAAGATGAGAGGGTGTCTTAGTTACTTTTTACTTGTTGCTGAGACAAAATACCTGATGCCCAAAATTAGGGAAGGAAAGGTTTATTTCTTACAGTTTCTAGGGAGTTTCAGTCCACACTTGCTTGGCTCCAAGGCAGCGTGGCATGGCGGGGCAGCCATTTACAGTGGCCGCAAGCAGCAAGGTGCGCTGGTGAGAGAGGGCAGAAGCCCAGAAGAGAGCAAGAGGAAGACCCGCCTCATTTACACTGTATGTCGGCTCCACCCCTGGGCGGGTGGAGCACTCACATTGCCAATCCCCCCGCCAGACTCAGCCCCATCAAAAGTATATGAGGACTTGGGGGTACATAGTATATCACCCAATACACAGGGCTATCACTCCCAACTGCTGCTCACTGTTCCTGGGCTTTGGCTGATTGTGTGTTGGAGCGGGGCTCCTGCGGTCACTGGGGAGGGCTTGGTGGGTCTTTATTGTGTTGCACTGCCAGGCACTTTTCTTGGCACGGTCATGTTGTATGAGCTCAAAACTGGATTGTCAGACTGTCCCAAGGGATCCAGGGAGGGGACAGTGTTCTGTGCTGCTAAGATTACCATCTCCACCTAATAGCTGAGGAAACTGAGGCTCATAAATTGACAGGCAGAACCAGAAGGTGGTGAAAGTCTGTGTGTGACGCAGTATCACAGCACCTACCAGCCGTGCATCATTAGTGGTTATGTTTGCTCTATGAGGCCAGGGAAAGTACAATGGCTATGCCGCCTTTGGGGAAGTGATATCGTCGGGAGGGGTGGTGGGGATCAGGGAAAGAGACAGAGGAAGGTTCCTGGAGGTGGTACAGTCCATGTTGTGCTAGAAGTATAGTCTCGTTTTTTGTTTTCTAGTCAGCAATCATTGGCAGTCAGCTGTTACCTACAGAGAGGGAAACCTTGTGGCCTGAAGACCCAGGTGTGGGTAGAATATGTCCACGAGTGGTGGGCTGGGATCCCTGAAGACAGTTCCCACAGGCCTCAGACTCTGGCACTGGTCAAACTAAACATCTTTTTTTGACTAGCATTTCACTGGCAGCTGGAAGCCCTGTGCTACCCATTTTCATATCAGAGTTCTGCATAAGTTTATGTTCTGTTCTCATGCTTCATATTACTTGAAAAAAAGTGGCTGGGCATGGTAGTGCATGCCTGTAATCATAACGTTCTAGGACGCTGAGGCAGGAGGATCACAAGTTTGAGCCCAGCCTTGACAATCTAGTGACTTAGTGAGCCTTGTCTCAAAATAAAAAATAAAAATACGGAGATATAGCTCAGTGTGAAGACCCTGGGTTCAAATTTCAGTGCCTATTCCCCCATAAAAACACAATATGATGAGGTGATACATCTTGTGTAAGGAAGGACTGGGAATTGTAAGAAATATAGGTGAAAGTAATCTTTTTGTGGATGACTGAGAAAAACTTGTAAGATGTAAAGGAACATTGTTAACCTTCACTTGTCACCCATCAAGTATTTTTCTTCCAGTTTGTCTAAATAGCTGAGGCAGACTGGTATATAAGGCGGTTCTCATATTAGTAGCTAACAAGGGGAGACTTTTTTTTTTTTTTTTTTGGTCGGTACCAGGGATCAAACTCACAACTTCATGCCTGCCAAGCAGGTGCTCAAGCCACTGAGCCAAACTCCCAGCCCTATTTTTTTTTTCTTTTTTTTGAGGCAGGGTTGCACTATGTAGTTCAGGCCAGCCTTGCTCACATTGTAGCCCAAGCCGGCCTCAAACTCACAACGCTCCTCCTACCTCAGCGTCCTGAGTGCTGGGATTAAAGGTGTGCACCACCACACCCGCCCAAGGGGAGACTTAAAAACTACTTTGTTTTGTTTTTTTGAGATAGGGTCTTGCTGTACAGTTCAGTCTGGCCTTGAACTCACTATGTAGTTCAGGCTGGCCTCAAACTCAAGGCAGTTCTCTTGTATCAGCCTCCTGAGTCTTGGAATTACAGGTGTATGCTACTATGCTTGGCTCAAAAACTGTTCAATACTTATTCATTGTAGAAAGCTTGGGAAATACAAGCAAGTAAAAAGAAGAAAAAATACATAAAGCATTCTTTTTTTTGAGACATAGTCTCATTAGGTAGTTCAGGCTGTCCTTGAACTCACCATGTAGCCCACGCTGGCCTCAAACTCATGACAATCCTCTGACTCACCCTCCTGAGTTCTGGGATCACAGGTGTGCACCACCAGGCCTAGGCCTAAAGAATTCATTTTTTTCCCCCCAAATTCATTTTATTTCAAGGATAAAAAGAAAAGAAGAAGGAGGAGGAGAAGGAGGAGGAGGAGGGGGAG
>RJWM01017260.1:0-43592 GCA_004363535.1 Dasyprocta punctata | reverse complement strand
GTGTCAGGAGATAGCAATAAAGGCTTAAGTGAGGCACAGATAAAAGGACTCAACAAGGAAAAACAATGTTTTGTCAAAATATGCTTCTTGGGCTTAAGCTTCTTGGGTAGGTGATTTCACTCAGCGGCTCAAGTGCTTGCCTGGTAAATGAGAAGCCTTGAGTTCAATCCCCGGTACCACAAAAAAAAAAAAAAAAAAAAAAAAGCTTCTTTAGATCAGGCAGGTCACAGTGTAGGTGTGGTGTGGAAATCTACAGAAAACAACCACTTCCTTGTATCCTGCTGACAGACCTCTACATTTGCCTAATGTTCTCTTTGCAAAGTACTGTCTCTGACTCTGTTCAGCTATTTTCTGATTATTAATACTTCTGATACGTAATACACAAAAAATGAAAATAAACTCCCTTGTAATTTCTGGACCCAAAGAAAATAACCAACAATGTATGATTCTGTATCTTTCCAAGTTTTTTCTACACAAGGTATCATCCCACTAACTTTCTGTGTGTTCCCTGGGTCACTTCTTTTACACAGGAGGATTCTCCTCCCACCTGGAGGTAGCAAATCACAGGCCTTTTACCGAAAGTCTAGGTCTTCTAGACAACTCCACTTGGTGCCTCAAAAACTCCTCTAAATCCAGATTCATTATTTTCCTTCCTTCCTCTTCAGCTTCCTAACTTGTCATTTTTTGATTCTGTTTTTTTTCTCTTATACCCTGCAGGGACCGGCAAAATACTGTTGTTTCCATGAGCAGAACCCCCAGTGTGCCCTTGGCATGGGCCCCTTGGGTTATGTAGAGATAAGGAGCCCCCGACTTTGGCACCCCATGGGGTGAAGTCCACAGTCTCAGCAGGCAGCCAGATGCTCCTCCTCTACTGTCAGCCGGCTAAGAGCCCAGGACAGCAGCAGAACTGGACGGTGGTAACCCTGGATTGAGGTCTCATGCTCCACCTAGTGGTCCAGACGGCAGCCTGGGCCAGACAGTGCTGGGTCAGACCCCGGGAGCCTGCAGCCCAGTGTGGAAAGGACCAGGAGCCCTGGCCCTCAGTGGCTTCCTGAAGGTCTCACTCAAGCACTGGATTCTCTCAGGAAAATGCCCCAAGCTTCCAAAACAGCTGTCCTCATTATCACTCCTTACAGAAGCCTACAGAAGCCGGGCGTGGTGGCACACGCCTTTAATCTCAGCACTCGGGAGGCTGAGGTAGGAGGAGCGTTGTGAGTTCGAGGCCGGCTTGGGCTACAACGCGAGCACAAGGCCGGCCTGAGCTACATAGTGCGACCCTGCCTCAAAAAACCAGGGCCGGGAGTTTGGCTCAGCGGCTTAAGCGCCTGCCCTGGCAGGTGCGAGGTTGTGAGTTCGATCCCCGGTGCCGCAAAAAAAAAAAAAAGAAGCCTACAGATTACTGTGGTATCTCTTGTGCTTATCAAATAAAAATCACACAATCATTTTTTTTTTCACACAATCATTTTGACCCCAGGACTACACTGTCACTGATATCCTTCCAGAATTTCTGCAAAACGTTGATGCCTCTACATATTAATTCTTCGACTCAATGCACATTATAGGACACCTGTCATGTTGCAGATACTCGAATCACCCCAGTCTATGTTAAGGAATCAGATAAATGATGAAAACAATGCAAATGGAACACTACCCTGGGCAGGGGCAGGGGCAGGGACGGGCAGGGGAGGCTTCCAGGAAGACTTGGTGCCTGGCCTGATTATGTGAGGTCAGAGCAAGTTGGTCAGGTGAAGATGACAGCTATAGCTTTAGACTCAGCAAGACACGTGTGACTCAGTAAACTGTGCTAAAAAGCGATCCCGAAACTATAAGAAGCCACATGCAAAACAAGATACAAAAATCCTTTGCTCTTTCTTTCTGGAAATACCATTTTCAACTTTAAGAGGAAGTACGCTGCCACACGGAAGTCTCCCTCAATACAGTGACAGTTACAGACTTGTATTCCATCCTGACAGGGAGAGGTGGGAAGGACCATTTAGCGATGCACACATTATTCATCATCTTTGCACACTGCCGCGCTATGAACCACACGCTCTGCCTGTGGATTTGTCGACTTTGCTCAGTTTTCTCTCCTTGAGAGCATGTCACCACCTGCATGTCACAAGCCCTGTCTCTGTCCCCACTCTGCATCTTTGTTAGCACAGGCTCCAGGCCTGCATGGGACAGAGCCCAAGGCTGAGACAGAAGATCTCAGGACAGCAACCAATAACACTCCTGCCAGAGCTACACATTCCATTTCTTTACTTTTCTTTTTTCTTTTGTTTGGTACCAGGGATGAAACTCATAACCTTGCACTTGCCAGGCAAGCGCTTACGCCACTAAGCTAAATCCCTGGCCCTACGTATTCCATTTCTGATGCCATGGCTGTTCTGTGTTTTTTGAGACAGGGTCTCACTATGTAGCCCAGGCTGCCCTCGAACTCACAGCGATCCCTCTACCTCAGCCTCCAGAGTGCTGGGATTACAGGCGTGCACCACCATGCCTAGCACCATGGAGAAACGCTGGAACCTTGTGGACTTACTCTAAACTTCCTTTTAACTAAAATGCCCAAATTTTTTATTTTTTTTAACTGACAGATGTTAAGCCATATCACCATCATTTCCTATTGTCTCTGGCTGATGCCAAAAACTATGGTCATTTCTATAATACTTTTATGAGTAAGCCCACCCACATTAAAAAGTCTGTATTTCTCTCATGGAGAAAGTAACCTTTCATTAGGTGTTTATTAGCATAACACATATGCAAGATACTGTGCCAGATGCTAGGAGCGCAAAGTGGAATGGGGCATGATATTATTTCACTGTTATCACTTTACATACCATTAAATATATAAAGCAAGAGCCTGGGGCGTTTAGTTAATCACTGAATACGCCATTATTATTATGATGCCTTATAAATCAGTCTTTTAAACATTACTACAGATACTCACCAACACTATAATATCTCTTCAGTTCTGTACGCCGGATTTCCTTTAGCTGGTTATTTTTCCTCTTCTTCTTCTCATCAGTAATATACTCCTCTTCCACAGCAATGCTGCACTTGGCTTGTTCCAAAATGACAGAATTAACATCGTCTTTCCCAGGATGAGTCCTTGTAGCTACGCTTGATGCCGTTTCTGCATTTTGTTTGGCTTGTTTTTTCTTTTTCAATCTAGGAATGGGGGAGGCACAGGGATTGGAGACATGATTTATTACAAGGAATCCTATTAACTGCATGTTGTCAGGCTTTGAAAATTATTTAATGGATACAGGAAATGTTTTAAAATATTTTTAATTAGATCTTCTCATTATTCTTTCATTTGTAATCACTTCAAAAATTCTTACATAGCGACCCGCAGCCCTTCCTTAACTTTACATCCACAATATTATATCTCAAAAAAACATTGGAAATGTCATAGGCATGAGCCTTCTAAGGCTAAGAAACACTGAGTTCTTTTAAGACATCAAGGCAGATAACCACCCTATTATAATGCCACGCTTGAGATGTTACATTAAAGACAAACACAGCACTTCTGGTTTTCTGCAGCGCTTTTGCACTGATGGGCGAGTGTGTAGTAAAAACAAGTCCTTTGTCACTGCTCCAAAACTCAGGGTCAAGGTTTGGCAAGATACGCACCCGCTCCAGTATGAGTAACTCTCTTCCTTTGTACACAAGACAAAAGCACTGAAGGAAGAGCACAAATTCCTGAGCTCTAAAATAACATGATGACAATATATAATTATCAACGCAATTACTAATAGCTGACTGATATCTCAGTAAACATCTTCGATGCTTCACATTCTTTACTCCTGAGTCCCTGATGAATAAGATGAAGTTTATAAAATTCACTGAAGTCCAATCATTCAAAGTATTTTACAATGGGTGCCCCACTCTGTCATTTGCTGATGTGTCACTCTACTTACCTGTCTTTCTTGAGAACCTCTGTGCTACACCAAAGCCAAGCTCTTCACGAGCGAAGGTCTTGGCTTTCCAGACCTACAGCTCTGCATGGACGCAGGTGTTGTTTTAACCAGGACCCTTTCCCGGGGCCTGGATTTCTATGACATATCTATTTCCCTCTGACCATCTTGATGGTATGATGATGAGTAATGAAATGAGGAAATGCGTGGGTCGAAAGTGACATAACTGTAGGATAATTCAGGGAGGAAGGTTTGATTTTATGCTGGTTTTCTCTGTGACGGTGAACAAACCAACATCACAGCTGAGAAAGGTCTCTCCGGAGGCTCTGACCCTTAGAGGATTCTTTTTTTCTTTCAGATCACTTTCTTTATTAGTGCATCTTTGTATACATAACAATCACATTCCTCGAGGGGTACTGGTGCATGTATGTGACACATCTTAATTCCTTTCTTCATTCTTTTCCCTCCCCATCTCTCCACCCCTTTCCCATTTGAAAAAAATCTCTCACTCCCTAGTTTCTATTACCTATCTTCTATTTTGCTTTTTATTTTTACTTTGGGTTTCTCATGTAAGGGAAACCATGAGACAGTTAAGCTTGTGTGTCTGAATTATTTCACTTAACATACGGTCTCGAGGTGGATCTATTACCTACAAATGACTTTCATGGCAGAGCAGTACTCCACTGTGCATAAATATATATATTTTTTATCCATTCACTGATGGATACATAGGCCGCTTCCAAGATTTAACTGCTATGAATTGAGTTGTTGCAAACATGGGTATATCTTTAACCCTTTCAGGAAGATACCTAGACATGGACCCTTTAAAGAATTCTGACCTCAGACCAGGGACCTAATCCCGAGGCCACTTACCTCACACATTAACCGTGGATATGCACTTCCTTAGCTATGGACAAGGTCTTTTATTAGGACCAGTTGGGAGAACACACGTCAACAGGTACATAAAACAAGCATAAACAGAGAAATGCATCCCCTAAACACAGCCCTATCATGTTTTGAGAATGAGGCATAGAGAGCTAGCTGGATGACACATTTCACACTGGGGATAAAGGTCCCAAATTCCAACAGGACGTTTCAAGTACCATGCTATCCACTGAGCAGCCAGGAGAAGCCAGGTTCAGAGAAGCTGATCAGCTAAGACATGAGTAGATGGTCTTAGGCCCTCCAGGTAAGACAGCTGGAAACGGTCATAGATGAATCCACTCCTAGACTCTTAGTCCAGCTGTCTTTTGTTTGGTTGCTCAGAATTACAGACTCACAAAAAGGTATAAACATGTTTTCATTATCCTCTCATATGAAACTATTCTGGTAACAGAGTAGGTGGCTCTTCACAAAGCTGCGGCTGATAATGCCTTTAATAATACAATTTCCTCCCCAAGATTACTGTTGGAGGCCAAAAAGAATGTGCAGGAGCCTGGTTACAAAACAGATGCCATCTCTGCACCCAAGAGCCGGGGTCCTGCAGGCTGCCGCCGCGATGGCACCCACAGCTGGGACGACCCTGGTCTAACATTAGCTGACCAAATCCTTTCAACAGAACCTTTGGCACCATTCATGAAATGATTTTTCTAGAAGGACAGAAAATAGGTGCCACAGATTAGTTCTATGCAGCCTGAGCTATACTGCTTTTTTATCTGAATTTTCCACTTTCAGCTCACCACAAAGCCATCATTTCACTGCCCCCACAATAATCAGCCTCACTCGGCTCTAGGGCTGTTTCGACGAATGGCAGTGCTATTTGGGGAATCTCATTAGACATTGATTTTTGCACACGGAAATAACAAGATGGGATACATCCTTTTATTAATTTTCTCCCTTTTCTGCACAGAATATTATGGCTAACACACATAGCAAAACATACACGTTACTTCAAAAAAAATTGCTGGAAAACAGTAAAAGCATGCTTGTTGAACAAAGAGTATAACTTAACACTTTAAAATTCTCTGACCAGCTACCCCTTTGGTTTGGGCTGGAATCTGACCCTCTGGAGGTTACCAGTGTAACTGGAACACGAGGTTCTTGCACGTGAAAATCAGATTGACTTCTGGAAGTTTTCACTAAAAATCCTTCCCAGCATGGAAACATGTCTTTAATACCTTTCCTTGCTGGATGAGGGAGAGTTAATGCTCTTCGACACTCCTTTCTAGAACTTTTGTCTTCTAGGCTGCTTTTGTTTTTCAAGTCAATGTTTATCACCAGAGGAGTTTGCTATCACTAAATTAAGGTAAAGTGGGAAGAAAGGTCTTGCAGAAAAGGGAGCATTTTTTACTTCATCTAAGCTTTTCTAATGACCCCAAAATATGCACACTGGTATTGAGTATTAAAAAAACAGTTTACAAATCATCTTGAACAGACAAGTGAATGAAAAATACACCTATATGTTCATTGACAGATGAATGGGTAAAGAAAATATGGCATATATACATACTGGAATACTACTTGACTGAAAAGAACAATCAATTTGAGACATGTGAAGGAAAACAGATGCACCTCCAAAACACAAGGTTAAGTAAATCAGACACACAAGCTTACATACCATATGGTTTCTCTCATTTGAGTAAAGCGAAATACAAAGAGCAAGATAAAAGACTGATAAAAGGAAACAGGAAGACAGATCCTTTGCAAATGTGAAGGGAACCAAGAGCCCAGGGTGGAGGGAGGAGAAGGGGACACACAGAGACTGTGAAGATGCAGCGTGTGCACCTAGCAAATATCCCAATGAATATAATCACTGTATGTCATAAAACATCAACTAAAAAGAGATAATAATGAAAGTCGGGAAAGGGCATCTAGAGATGGGTGGAGGGTTGTTAAAAGGAATCAAAATGTGCTATGTGCAGGGACCCACTCCTGAAGGTGAAAGCAAACACCATGCACTGCGAAGATGTCCAATAAAATAGCAAATTAAAAACTAGATCAAAACCAAAAAAACACCCAAAGACACTCAACATTTTATTTTATTTTTATTTTTCTCATTCTTTTTTTGGTACTGGGAACTGAACTCACGACCTCACACTTGCCAGGCAGGTGGCTTGTGCCGCTGAGCTATCTCCCCAGCCCAACATCTGTTAAGTAGTGTTAAAAAAGTTTTATAATGTTGTGCTACTTTGGATTTTCTTTAAAATAAATTGCAAATACTTTTTTTTTTTTTTTTTTGAGACAGGGTCTTGCTGTGTAGTTCAGGCTGGCCTTGCACTCACAGAGATCCTCCAGCCTCAGCCTCCTTGAATGCGTGTGCTACCATGCCCGGTTTCAATTAATACTTCTGAACGAGTAACTAGATCAATGAGCCTATGTTCTAGTTGGTTGATATTTGTTCTCTAGAAACACAAGCTGTCACAAGCTTGCTCTGATTAGCAGCATGATTCTGCCTCAAAACAAAATGTAGATAATTAAAAATGAAAATGAAAACAATAGCCAGGGATGATGCTCAGGGGAGGGGCACAGAGGGAGAGCACACCACACACTGAGCACCTGTGTTCAATCCCTGCCCCACCACATGGGTGCGTATATACATCCCCCTCTTCATTCAGATCCTTGATGCACAAAGAAAATGTGTCAGCCACAAATACTCAAAGATGCATTAAACTATAGACTCCTCTAGTTAACACCAGTGTCCGTGGGACTGTGTGAATCAACTAGAGTACATGTGACTCTTATTTTATAATCTAGGGTCTGTATGCTTCTGATGAAGGTATCACAGATCTAAATGGCTAATGCTGCATTGCCCAATAGGAGAACCACCAGCCAGCCACCCATGGTTACTAAATCTAATTAAAACCAAATACAACTTCACAGTTGAGTTGGAAATGGCACTGCTGGAGCTCACTGGACTCATGTGAGCAAGGACCGCAAGGGACACAGGTGTTTGGGATGCTCCTGTGGTCACTGACGGACACTCCTATGGTACTCGCAGCAAGGGGCCAGAAGGGAGGGTGAAGGGGGCAAGAATATTCAACACTTGAGAATCCTCGGGGGCTATGTTTATGTGTTCATAAAATAACTGCTAAAATGAGTTTCCAGAAACGCAAAGCTACTCACTGGGGAGAGGGGATAAGAACATCATTTTTTTAATGGTGCTCTCTTTTGTACATTTTGAATTTTACACCACGTACCACAGGCATTCGAAAAAAAAAACTTTTAAGTATTTATGGTCTTTGAAGATTTCTTTCTAGGGTGGGATAATTTAACATAAAAATTTTGTCAGAAAATTGAGCTTTAGTTTTTTAGAGAGATTATTATGAAAACCTTAAAAGGACTTTCTTCTAAGGGTGTGTAGGGAGTTTGCCTGTGTGACTAGCGTCCCCAGAGGTAGGCAGTTTTATCTGTTTGCAGATAAGAAAGGCTGAGAAGCACAGGGCCAGTTCCCAAGGTCCTAGGGCAGAGTTCAGTTGCACAGCCAAATTCAGAAGCCAAGATTCGAGCCAACTGCCACACGGCTCTCGGCCACCACTTGGGGGTGCGCCCCTGAGCTAGAAAATGAAATGCACTGGCTTCTGGGAATCCTGTGATTCCAAGAAGGGGCCGACCATGACCACTAGTGGATTTCAGTCCAGGACGCCCCCAGGAAGGAAGGCTCCGACCAGATTGGGGCTCCAGGATCCTCTGTTCAAGTGTGATAAGCTGTCTGCAGCTTCCAAGCAAACAAAAGCAAGAGGCAGACTCAATTTCAAGGTCCTGCCTGACTCTACCTCTTCCTACTTGGCTGGGATGATTAGGAAAGGTGCTAAAGCTGTTTTGATGTTTAAAAAAAAATTATTTTTAAACATGAAAACAAACCCTTCCCAAGAATTTTGCATTTCCTTGTATTTTTATCTAAGTCTCAAATCTGAAGACATTTCCTTCCACTGCAGAGCTCCCAGACCCTGGAAAGCACACAACGCTACACGCACAAAGGATTGAACAAAAACAAGGCAAATCAACGAAAAACCAAACTAAGGAAAGCCTCATTGCTGCAGAGCTAACAGCTCCAGAAAGAAATGCTGAAAACGTCAAAATCCATCAACCTTGAGGGCAACATAGTCTTCTTCAACACGTCTCCTTAAAAATTTTCTCTACAGGGAAATACGATACCACCAGAAAGTACTACTACACCACGTACTACAGTACTACATCAAAGATGTAGAAATAACATTATTGCATTTAAAAAAACCTTACAGAGCAGTATTACAGTATGACTCCAGTTCTGTGGAAAACACAAACCCAAAAAATAGCACAATCCTCCCAAAACAATGACTATGCACATGTGGCTATAGATGCCCACGGCTCTGGTGAAAGTGCAGAAAAACAGTTAATAGCAAAAAGAAGGGAAGAAATTTTACATTTATCCAATTTGGTGTTGCTAAACTTTTGAGTGCAGCAAGCATATTTTACTTTTGTGATTCCAAGGCCAATAAACAACATAAAATTAAATATCAGCAACTATTTTTTCCCCTGAGCCCAGCTCTGGCGGTGAATTCCTGGACTGTACCCTTACTCCTCCCCGTTCTACAAATCCAAGCTGATCTGTGTCCCTCGGGGATTTTCCTGGTTCTGGTTCTTGGCTGTCCCGGCTGTAACCTTGTCCCTTGTCACTGTACTATTCTGACCTGGTTTTCCAACCCTGACTTCTCCCATTTCCAAACTTAACGGAATGGGCTCAGCTACTGGGCCCAAATATTTGCGTTCGAATCTTCCTTGGTTCCATGTGTGCCAATTCTTAGGTGAATTACTCAGTGAAGCCTCAGGTTCCTAGTCCTTGATATAAAAATAAATTCAGGTGAGTTTTCTTTTTTTTTTTTTTGTGGCACCGGGGATTGAACTCACAACCTCACGCCTGCCAGGGCAGGCACTTAAGGCACTGAGCCAAACTGCCAGCCCTGGTTTTTTGAGGCAGGGTCGCACTATGTAGCTCAGGCCGGCCTTACGCTCGCGTTGCAGGGCAAGACGGCCTCGAATTCACAACACTCTGCCTACCTCAGCCTCCCGAGTGCTGGGATTAAAGGCATGTGCCACAACGCCCGGCTCAGGTGAGTTTTCTTGATGAATAAAATAAATAGTACAAGGGATTTACTTTTTTTTTTTTTTTTTACTTTTTGAGAGACAGGGTCTCATTATACTGTTCAGGCTGGCCTTGAGCTCACTTTGTAGCCTAGGCTGGTCTCCCACTCACAATGACCCTCCTGCTTCAGCCTCCCTGAGTGCTGAGATTACAGGCGTGTGCCTCCATGCCCAGCCAAAGGGTTTATTTTGTTATTAAACACAAACTGTGCTGGGTTCACAACAATAGCTCAAAAACCACAGATTACTTATTTGATGTACTGCTGCTGTGACTCTTACCTGCAGTTTTCTAAAGATCCAAGTAAGTAAGAGACAACATAAAACAACACATAAAGGCTGGGGACAGAGCTCAGAGGTACAGGGCTTGCCTGGCATGGGTAAGGCTTGAGTTCAACCCCCAGTACTACAGAACCAAACCAAACCAAACCAAACCAAACCAAACCAGAGGAAGGCATCTGACAAATCTAAGATATGTATACAAGCTCGCATTCTTTTTCTTACTATATGTAAGTAAAATTGCTATCAATGTAGTATATAGCTAGTATTAATACCAATGTATTATTATTTCTAGAAGAACATCATTTCTTGCATTCCATTTCAGGATGATTTTATAAATATAGGATCAGTTTTTGGTCTCCACTGCATATCCCAAATTGTGGGATACAAGCCAAAAAAATTAAACCTACAGGCTGAGGGAGGACAAATAATCACTTGATGAAAATTCTGTCTTGGAATTATGGTCAAGTAAAAAAAAAAAGGAATAATCACTGGAAAAATCTGTAGCGGTACCTGATTCCAGCATCACACTCAAATACATAATTCTTTTTTTTTACTATGTCTAATCATGATAATAAAATTCCTCCCATCCTAGAAACTGAAATTCACCAGTTAAAATGAAAGCACCCTAGCTTCAAAGATGAACTATGTTAGACAAACAGATCCTTTTGCTTTGCATCCTACAACTAGTGGAACAGTCTCAAATGGGTATGCAGGCACACAACCAAATCTCTCTAGGCCTCAGAGAACAATCACACTGTGATAGACAACAAAACACTCCGTATGACAACCAGAGGCAAGTCACTGAAACTCAAGGTCCCTTTCCTCAGACTTCCTCACACTGTTAAGACACGGTGGGTCGCAGATCCTGGGGCACCGGGCAAAGTGCAGTGTTGGGAACAGCTGCACATCTTCCTCAGAGGAGCCTTGCAGGGGTTCACATGGGACATTTCAGGGACACTTACAAGTACCCCCAAGGCCAGGATCACGACAACAGTTAGAGAATGGAGGCACACTGCGGCACAGTTGCCCTGCATTTATGAAACGAGACCAGCTTCTGCTACATATATACACTGCTCCAAGGGACATCACAGTTCCCTTTTCTAAAAGTCAGGATGCTGGGTCCCAGCGCAAAAAGGGTGTAGGACAATCAACAGTACAGACAATGGTAATATAGATGCTTGAAGATAATCAAGTTGAAGCAGCATGAGTCCTGTATACCTTAGTCATAAACCGAAGACCAGAACCAGCAAAGGGGACTTGCTGTAGGTAATAACAGAATTGTGTTGTGCTGAGAATAATGAGCAAAGAGGTATACAGAGCATATTCAGCTATCGCACATTTTACCCCTTATCAATCAAGACAATACTAACTTCTGCAATACAGAAGTTTTCATCAGAATCTGCAAACAGAAATGCTAAGAATATATGGAAATTGCTTATTCTCGTTTGCTTAACAATGGTACTTTGCATGTGGCATATATAATAACTAAATATAATTAAACTAACTGGCTTTATTAATTCCCTCTCAGTACTATAACCAATTACCATAAACTTGCCAACCTAAAATAACACACGCTTCCTCTTGCCGTTTTGGAGGTCAGAAATCTGACCTCAGTTGCACTAGGCTGAAATCAAGCAGTGGGCAGGACAAAGGCTCTTCCGGAGGCTCTTTCCTTGCCCTTCCCCACTTCTAGAGCTGCCTTCCCTGAAGCCTCTGTATCTTATCTGGCTTCAGTGTCACAGGTCCCTCTGCCTCCCTCTCAAGACTGCAGAGGACCACCCTCAAGCTCCAAGATAATCTCCCCATCTCCAGATCCTTAACTCAGTCCTATCTTCAAGGCATCTTTTGCCAGGAGCAGGGATTAAGATCTGGGTATCAGCCGGGCGTGGTGGTGCACGCCTTTAATCCCAGCACTTGGGAGGCTGAGGTAGGCGGAGCGTTGTGAGTTAGAGGCCGGCTTGGGCTACAACGCGAGCGCAAGGCTGGCCTGAACTACATAGTGCGACCCTGCCTCAAAAAACTAGGGCCGGGAGTTTGGCTCAGTGGCTTAAGCGCCTGTCCTGGCAAGCGCGAGGTGAGTTCAATCCCTGGTGCCGCAAAAAAAAAAAAAAAAAAAAAAAAAAAAAGATCTGGGTATCTGGCAGGGGCATTATTCAACCTGCTACACTAGGTAGCTGAGCTTTTGTGATATCATTGGAAATTAAGCAGCCCCATCTTTGCTTCCACTTCCAAATCATGCCTATGTCTACCCAATGTGTACACCACTTGAAAAAAAAATTCACTGCTGGCATTAACTGGTAATAAAACGATCTTTCTTTTTTCTTTCTTTCTTCCTTTCTTTCTTGTCTTTCTTTTTTGTTGTCTTTTTGAGATAGGGTTTTGTTATGCAGTTCAGGCTGACCTTGAGCTCACTTTGTAGACCAGGCTGGCCTTGAACTCACAGTGATCCTCCTGCCTCAGCCTCCTGAAAGCTAAGACTACAGGCATGTGCCACAATGACTGGCCAATAAATCTATTTCTAAAGACAGAACCAAGAGCTTATACAGGGCTGCTCTGAAATCCCAAACTGCAATGAGAATATCACAGGTGTGAGTTTTAGTTTTTGTTGACTCCAAAACAGCCTTTTGGAGGTAGGGATAAGAAGTTAACAGGCAAGATTTCTAAAGGATGGATTTCATTTTCTTATCTAACCACTTCAATATGCACTGAAATCAGTTAGTTACCATTACTTACAAAGTCAAGGGAGTCTTCCAAAGACTCTTTGTTCTTTTACCAGAACTCCTTACCATGCACAGATTTTTTTCTGGAGGAATTGGATGGGGGAGAGACAGGGTTACTTTTTTTGGAAATTAGTTTTTACTCAGAATGAATCATGGGTTCTGACTAACCAATGAGTTTTAAAGAAAACAGTACTAGCATGTATTTTAGTGACACAGATAGTTTACTATCACAGCAATATATTTCAGAGGCTTAATTCTTTTAGAGCTTGTATCCATTTCTGTAAAACCTGGCAATTAAAGCAGAGCTACCTTGAAAAAAATCTTGAGCAGAAATACCCTGATGACAGGGATTCTGTTCTCCATTTTTAACCTGTCTTCCTTTTAAGTGCTTAAACTGTAGAAATGTGAAGGAAAATAGAGGCTGAAAAATTACAATCCTGAAAATAATCAGGTTAGCGTATAAATCAACGTTTCCTTGAAGCCTAGTAAGTGAAACAAAGCTTAAGATCAGCAGAAATAACCTGCTGACAGAAAACAATTGTGAGTGGCATAGAAATACGCCCTGGCTCAACTTCTTGCCTGCTTTTTACTTTAAAAAATATATCCTATTAATTTTGTATTTCTTTTTCACAATTTTAGATACACACATATCTACCTGTTTATGATAATAAGCTTTCCATGTCATAAACTAGAGGTGGCCTCATCATGCATCCTGTGATTATTGTTACTTTCAGGAAGAATAGTATCAGGTAGAAAATTTTTAAAAATTAGTTTGGTAGATGGCCACGATTTAGCTGGTTTGCATCCACTGTGTTCACTTGGTGTCTTCGAGGTAGTTTTCCAATTGTTATACAACAGATACTCATCAAAAACAGGATTCGGGGAGGAGTAGATTCCCCTCTGCAATTAGTACAGAGCCCTGGGATCTGGATAATTAGTTGACATGTAAGAGTAAGCCCAACGCAGGTTTGTGAGGACGCGCTCGGCTCCGCTTTCATACTTCTGAGGGTGTCCGTTTCCGAAGGAAAGGGCACCACATCGCCGGATGGCCTTGGTCAGCTGGCACCCCCACGCACACACTTCACACTTAACCAACCACAGAGTACCTGAGGCGAGTCAAAAAATGAGTATTTGGACTTTGTCCCCAGAGCGTCTCCTTGGTGACGAAGAGTGCCTTTTGTGTTCCAGGGGATGACTTGAGGCTAGGACTGGAGGGCTAGACAGCTTCGGAGTTGGAGCTGGCCCCCAGGAGGATGTAACCACGGTGGGAGTGCTGGTCCTTCCCATCCTAACCCTGGCCCATCTCGAGAAGGGAGAGGGGCTGAAGACGGGGCTGAACCATACGCAGCATCTGTCATGCCTAAGCAATGGACTTCCACAGAAACCTTTAAGGGAAGGGCCCAGGGACCTGCTCAGGGAACAAGCACTTTACAGTGCGAGGGAAGTGGTCCCCATACAGGGCATGGAAGTGTGGGGCCGACTGGGCTTTGCCCTTTGTAACTCTCCTTTGCGCGGTTTCCGACTTGCATCTTTTGAGACAGATTGGTAAGTGGCAGTACTTGCTTTCCTGAGGACTACAAGTCCTTCTAATGAAGTACTGAAGCTGAGCAGAGGATCACAGGACCCCCCCCCCCCCGCTTCCCCCATTTGCAGCCAAGTTGTGCAGCAGTATGCTGCACTGGGGCCAGGGACTCCCGGCTGGCTGTGTGCTTCATCTGTGGAAGCAGTCTGCTGCTAGCTCTGGGCACTTAGCACCAGTGCTGAAATGAATCGCTCGACATGAATGTGGTTATCAAAGAATCAGAACGCACTTAACTCCAGTTCTGCCAGTGAACCAGTCTGGATCACAGCAGAGAAGGTGGAAATAAGCTTGATGAAAACTTACTAAACATAAAGCTTATACTTTTCTCTAATGAGAGACAGATGACCGGGTATGTGCTGGTGTCTTCTGCTGAGCCCATGAATACCTTTTTTGTGTGTGTATGTTTTGAGATGGGGTCTCCCTACCTAGTTCAGGCTGGCCTTGAGCTCACTTTGTAGCCCAGGTTGACCTAGAACTTGCAACGATCCTCCTGCCTCAGCCTCCCAAGCACTGGGATTACAGGTGTTCACTACCCAAGAATGCTTCTTAAAGATCAAAATGACTAAATGCTGAGCATGTAAGGCGGGGACAGTCCATGTAAAAGCTTGGATTTCAGGTTCACCTTCAAAATTAGAAGACATAACAGCACTGTTCAATCACCCCTACCTGGTGAACAGGCAGGAGCACAAAATTTTATCCTTAGGTCAGTTCAGATGATCAGAAACCTGCATTCTCACCCCTTACAGTGCCGGCGCACGCCATTCCCTGAGTTGCACCTTGGCATCATGCCCTCTCATTTCACCCACAGTTGCTGTAATAAATTTTTGCTTCTATACATGCTGTTAAACACCCCATGCTTTCCAGTGCTCAGAGTTGAGGGTTAGGAAGAGTTTTGTTATCCAAGGAGCTAATGTGTGTTCCACTTGTCAATAGGAGAAATACAAAGGAAGGCACTCATAATACTGATTGTGAAAGAGTTCTGCGTCAACTACACAACAACATGAATTTAGTGTCCTATTTTTTATTCAAATTTATAGGTTCCTTGGTCTGGCTCTTCAATTTTTAAATAGTGTTTGCTAAGAGTAACAAAGAGAAAAACATAGTTACACACTGATGACCTCAACCTTATTTTCTTTTGCTGCCTCCTAAGAGTAACTCTGGGTTCATTTTTTCTCTTTCCCTGATTCTGGGCTTATTAATATAGACATGAAAAATTAAATAGGGGGAGAGACATGGAAAAATACAAAGGGGAAGAGAAACAGAGCAAGATCTAAAGGGAAAGAAAGGAACAAGGGCATGAGAAGAGACACTAAGTAGATTTGGGGAGTTTCTAGGTAAATTTCAAGGAGAGAGTTGTAGATAGAGCTGAGAGCCACATACTAAACGTCAGAGACGTGGGGAAAGAGGTTTTTATGCTTTATTAAACCTAATATATTTATTCCTATCTTGGATTTTTTAGAGACATAATAAGTATTTCAATTATCTTCACCTATTTTCTCTGCTACACTTATTTCTTGGACTGTGACAGTGCTGGAATCGGACTAAGCCAAGGCTGGTTATACATTATACGGGTTATATTTGCAGAATTTTTCTATGAAAACTTAAAGATGGGACATGAATGAATGAATAAATGAATGAAAATGAACAGACTTCAGTGCTGGGAGGATAAAAGCAACCTAGTCGAAGTTATTTGTGTCTGATTTTAATGAATGAATATAATCCTTGAATCCGACCATGTTACATAGATTGAAAGGGACCAATGAGGAGTTCAAGTGAAGTTGCCCTACACCCTCAGGGTGGCAGAAATCAAACTCTACCCAGTAACCAGTAGCACTCTAAAGAGTACTGTGAAGTGTTGGGGAGGGGGACAGGAAGCCCCCTAAGACCAAACAAATTCCTGCCATATGAACCCTGACCATTTCCTCAAAATAAAGTGAAGCCTAAATTTCCTTTCATGAACTCCTTTATATTGAACATATAATGTTGCACGCAAGGTGAAACCAGCTGTATTACCTGCTAAGTAATCAGCCGCTATCTGCACAACGGACTTCATCAAGAAACTTTTGCCTTGATTTTATTAAATTCTTTTTTTCAGTACTGAGAATTAAACTAAGGCTTTGCACATGCTAGGTAAATGCCCTACCACTGAGCTACATCCCTGACCTTCTTTTTAATTTTATAATACTTGCTGATAAGAGGCAAAGTAATTTCTCATAGATTTGCTTTTGAAAATTCCTTGTAACGTTAATATACATTAAAAAACTTTCAAATAATTACAATATTAAACTAATAGTCATCCAAATTCCTGTGGATTTTTGAGCTTCTTATAGACTAAGCCATAAGAAGACTTAGCTGGACATCACTTTTGGTGAGATTACCGGTTTCTGAAGAAAACAAAAATGGAATAAATTATTTCATTGGTTGGGGGAAAATAAATATTTTTCACTGCTACTGAGACTCTGCAAGGAGGATGTCAACTACAGTTCAAATGAAAGTCAAGGAGAACATTTCACTGCTGTTGCTATGCAGTAGGTCGAAGGGTCTCCAATCCCCTTCAACACAGTGTCCAGTAAAAAAGCATTCAACAAGCCGGGCGTGGTGGTGCACACCTTTAATCCCAGCACTTGGGAGGCTGAGATAGGCGGAGCGTTGCGAGTTTGACGCTGGGCTTGGGCTACAACGCAAGCACAAGGCCGACCTGAACTACATAGTGCGACCCTGCCTCAAAAAACTAGGGCCGAGAGTTTGGCTCAGCGGCTTAAGCGCCTGCCTGGCAGGCGCAAGGTTGGTGATTTCGATACCCAGTGCCAAAAAAACCCAAAAAACCAAAAAAACAAACGCATTCAACATTTAACCCATTTGTTACAATTTCATGATGGCTTGGGCAAAAGCAAACATTCAGTATTTGTCATCATTACAGTCTTAGTATAATTGCTATACACATGAAAAGGTATTCTCCATCAACATATTCTATTTTCAGATATTATTTTGGGAGATTGATAAAAACTGCATCAAATTTTCTGAATACATGTCACAATATTAAAAATTCTAAAACAGATAATTCTATATTGTAAAAGAATTACCTGATTAACAAATATTCTTTTCCACTCTGTTTTTTAAGACACATTCAATAAATCATAGACTCAGGTAGGAAAGAAACTTAAAGGTTTTCTCAATAGATCATCCATTCAATGACAGGTACAGCCTCTTTTAAAACACTCCAACATTTAGAAACTCACTGAGACCGAATGGGTATTGCCCTAGTTTTTAAAAGCTTTGACTCCAGTGTCTAGTTCAGTAGTGGACACACAGTAGAAAACGGAAGTAGGCATTTATTGTCCTCCCTGTATTCTGTTTCTGTTGGTACTGGCACCAATAAAGATACCCTCTGATCTAACCAGAGCAGGGTAGGGCTCCACCCCAGCTCCAGGAATGAAATATCCAATATAGCCCTCGGGAGCCTCTGAAGCTGTGTGCTCACTGGTCCAATCAAAATGCATCTCAAGGCTTGAGAGACCTAGACGTGCGCGCGTGTGTACACACACACACACACACACACACACACACACACACAGAGCCCACTATTGCACAGGGAGTTTGAGCCGACAGCTCTTATCCAGTAAACCCTAAGAGAAGGCAGATGAATGGAAGGCCTTAGATACAGACAAATTTGAGTCCTGATGACATTCCTCCAGCCCCCAACCCAGGCACTCCTAAAGAAACTGAACCCTGAACATTTAACTTAACGTGAACCAATAACCCCCTGAAAGCTTTGTGTATGGCCTAACCTACTCTGATTTGCTTTCTGCTCCCTTGCCTTCTAGAAAGAGGAAAGAGGGTACTATGGAAATTTACAGAAAAGGGAAGGCTGTTCCGTTTGAATGACCCCAAAACATGAGTTGGCCACGCTGGAGTCAGCCAGCAGCTGGGAAGGTGGCAGTTTTTATCAGATGACAGTGAAAAATGGGTGCTGACACGTCTTAAGGCTGGTAACTGAGGAGGATTTTTTAGGATCTGGGAGTAAGTTAGCTACCTGATTAGTCTTCAGTGAGCTCTTGAAGGAAGAGAGAGACAGGCTGGAACTGGTCTGCTGAAACCTCAGCAGGATGAAAACACAACTCTGCTACAAGAAAACCTTCTTCTGTGGCTTGCGACAGCCAAGTCGGATCACCTAGGTTAGTAACAACTTGGCAGGACTTGGTAACTCATCTCTACCAAAGACTAATTTCTTTTGGTGTCACTGAAGATTGGACCCAAAGCCTTCTCACTAGCCACATACTCCCCCGGCTCCCCCGCCCCTTTGCAACTGAGTCAGGGTCTCGATGACTCACTCAGCTGCCCAGACCAGGCCTGAACCTGTGATCCTGGCTCAGCCTCTCCAAATGCTGAGCCTACTGCCTGGGCACCACATGCGGCCTGCCTTAGGGAGCTTTTTTTTTTTTTTTGGTACTAGGGAGGGAACTCACAACCTAACGCCTGCCAGGCAGGCGCTTACAGCACTGAGCTAAATCCCCCACCCTATTTTTTTTTTTTTTTTTGCGGCACCGGGGATTGAACTCACAACCTCGCGCCTGCCAGGGCAGGCGCTTAAGGCACTGAGCCAAACTCCCGGCCCGCCCCCACCCTATTTTTTGAGACAGGGTCTCACTATGCAGTTCAGGCTGGCCTTGAACTCACTTTGTAGCCCTGGCTGGTCTCGAACTCCCAACGATCCTTCTGTCTCAGCCTCCCAAGTGCTGGGATTAAAGGCGTGTGCCACCACGCCCGGCTGTGCCTTAGATAATTTTTAAGATACTTTCCAGTCCTAAAAGTACAGGAAAATAAACAACTAAGGAAATAAATAAATAACTAAATAAAGTCATGTAGTGATTGATTAATCAGAGAGTGAAAATCTTCAGTTCAGCACTGAAGATTGAACCCAGGGCCTCACACATACTAGGGAAGCACTCTACCCCTGAGCTGCAGCCTCGACCCTTAGAATTTGCTTACAGAGGCAGAGGACAAACTACACTGCATTCACTATTAACTATTTTTAAATCGCTTTAGGTTTTTCTTTTTCCCCCCTTTAAGGATTTCAGACACACAGACAAGTACTTCACAGGAGTTCTCCATGGTTAAAGCCAAGCAGTTTACTTACCTTAAAAAAAAAAATCAAAAGTAAGCCATCTACACATTTCTTTTTAATACTCTCCTACTGGGTATCAAAGTACATCTTATTTTTAAAGATTTTTTATCATTTCTTTATAATCCCACTAGATATTTCTGCATGCATTATGTTTTAAACAGTACTAAAGAATTTAGCATGACAGTTTTTTTTTAAAGGTCTATTATTATTTCTCAGAGGAAACACTGTAAGAACCCCCCCCCCCGCAAAAAAAAAGGAAAGAAATGAAGGGACAGAGGGAAGAGGGACCTTCCAGGGGAAGCTAGGAGCTCCTGTTCCTCTCTAATGTCTTTACAGGAAGAAGGGATAGGTCTTAAAGCCACATCTGCCAAGCAGGTGACGCCATCTATCAGAACTGCAAAGCCCTCTGGGGTGGCGGGCGGAGGAGCCGGGGGCGACAGTACCGGGGAGAATGAGGCTCCCAAAGCACCTCTTGCTTCCGCCTGACTGAAACGAAACAGATTCACTTGTTTCTTCTAAGAGTTTATTTGCCTCCTCAAATAAATGTCTCCCATACACGTGTGTGATTTCATGGTAAGACTATGGGCCTTTCATGGTTTCCATTTTATTTCCCACTTCTCAAAGTTGGAAAATAATTTAGGTAAGACACAAGGAGTACAATTATTCTGAGGTTGAAGAGAAACACTGAAGCCACAAGATTCATCCGTAGAATGACCTGGGGGGGGGTAGTTAGGTTTAGTGCACAAAACTATAAAGGGGTGGTGAATCTGCTGAGAAGGATCGAAACCATCTCTGCAGAGGAATCTGTCAGACATATGGGCGAGGTTGATCCCTGCTGGGAGAAACCAGAAGTGACGCACTAGGGCCTGTGTAATTCCGCGGATGGATCTTGTGGTTTCAGATCCTCCTCAACAGTGCCTTCTAGAAGAACACGCTGACTACAAAGCCAATGAAAGATATGCAAGCACACAGCAGGTCAGAGCTGACCCAACCCACAGGCTTCTATCAGAGAACACGGGGAATCTCCAGTTGCAGTCACAGGCCAAGCCCATCACTTCCGAGAGTCCACACAGCTGCAGCTGCTCCTGCGCTGAGTTCTCCTCGCTTCCTGGGAAACTTAACTCGCATCCAAACCCCATTCAATGCCACTTCTTCCACTGTGCCCAGGATCTCTACAACAGCCCCTTCTTGTGCGCTGTGCCCTCGGTCACTTTGGGTCCAGTACTCATCCCCGTGGCTTCTGCTTCGCAGGCGCTATTACACAAGGCCACGCCTTCCTTCCAGCGTGCACCGAGTTGAAGGACAGATGAGTACAATCTCCTGACCGGAGAATAAAAGGAAGATGGCGTAAGGCAGATGACCTTCCCTTCGCAGTCTGTCAAGTCTGTCACAAAGGAGGCTCCTGCAGACAGAACTGATGGCACCTTATGGAACACAAGAGGCTTGGTGAGCTAACATTATGCCTGGATGAGCAAAAGGCACACACATGAGCACAAATGAAAGTGAAGAGCAAACGACAAAAACCTGTAGGAAGGAGGCTGGAAAGTCCGAGCTCAGAATGAGCAGGCGTTTGTAAACAGTGCAAAGAAAAAGTCCCCAGCACACTTCAGGGACGTTGGAGCAAGCACAGGCCCACTGCCTACAGCACTCCAAACAGTGGCAAAGTGGATCCAATGTTGACCACCAATCCTGTTTTCCAGGTGCATCAAAGAGAATAGGTAAAAAACTTAAAAGAAAGAAACATCCATAGCTAAGAAGAAAAAAAATCCAAATGAAGTATCTCACTCTCTGAGTTACAGAATAATTACCAGCTATCTCTGGAGAACAGCAGAGAAAGAAGATTGGAAGTTAAGAGGGATGCCTTATTATCAAAAGAAAGCAAAAAGGTTCTAAGGATGACAAACTGAGCTACCTATATGAACTCCCAGATAAAGAAACTGACATAGATCAGATGATTCACTTGTTATTATTTGAAGATGAATTCCTGGCAGCTGGAAAAACACCCTGGGAGCTAAAATGAGTGAACACTGCTAACGTAGTTCCCTTTTTGAAAGTGCTGTCAGATTTGGCACATAGATGGGGCAGGCAAAGGAACAGTGGATCAAGATCTTAGCCAGGCCTGCTAACAGCTCTGCTTTCTGGAGAGAAAGACAGAAACAGAACATGGACTACAGAACTTGATCAAGTGAACTTACAGCAAACTGATTTATAGTATGTTGAAATAAAAAGAATTATTTAATATCCTGATGGCCAGAAGGCATAAAACGTTTCAATTCAGACTTTCTATCAGCCACTTGGATAAGGATACACAAAGCCCAGTGTTCAGGCTATATATTTTAGTCAGCCACCAAGGACAAAAAAGATGTTCAATGTTAAAAATCAGGCCTCACAATTCCTACAAGAATAGAGTAATGAACAGAAAACAAGATAAACTAAAATCACCATCCTCAAGGTAAAATGTTTTCACCTCAATGTGAACATAACTGTTGTTACTGAAATAATGAAACATGATTTGCATTAACAAAAATAAAGGATAACAAGTAATATTTCTATGAAATATTACTATGCATTTGTTAGGCCACAAGAAGACAGTGAAGAATCTGAACCCTACCTTTGGTGTAAAGGTGCTGGCCCTCAGGACACTCAGCCTGGAAGCAGAGACGGTGCATGGACAACATGCTGCTGTTTTCAAACATGTGACGGTAATGCATAAAAGAGGGACCTGATCTAATACGTGTGGATCCTAAGTAACCAGAGGTAAGTAAAATCAGTGGGAAGAAAGTAAGAAAACCAAGAGACCACAGGCCTTGGGAGTCCCCAGGACATCCTCAAAACCAGAGAAGTTCAAACCCAGGATAGAAAAACCCCATTAGATGTCCTGGTTATTCCAGTCCTAGCATGGACTCTATAGGGCTGGATTTCAACTGAGACTTCACGCTTCTGAAGCCAGGCATGACACTGTACTGAGATAAGTGGCCAAATCAACATGTGATGTAGACAGCATGAAGTTTACACTTATAAAGAAATGCTGTCTGTTCTGCTTGGAGACTGAGATGTCACACAGGACATACTGTCACACAAAGCCACTGTGACACAGTGCACTGAAGAAAAGGTGTGGAGACATTCAGACTTCTGAATGCCAGAAAAGAAACTCACCAGCCTTTATTCCAGCTATAGAAACACGGCATGCTATTTACTTGAAAATGCAGGAACACGTCCGCCAGTGGCTTGCTTTCTGCGCAAAGAGGACACTACAACATGCTCAACCAGCTTTCTCTCTCTCTCTTTTTTCAAATCCATTTTATTTCAAAGAGAAAAAGAAAAAGAAAAAAAACCCTATGACTAAATATCGAAACACATCAATCAGGGCGCAACAATGGTACATACATTGCGCACTGTCATCCCCAAATCATTCACCCAGAGCACATCTACATTCAATTATCTAAACAATACCAGCACAAATCTTTCTCTTCACTGAACTCGGGGAAATCAGTAGTATAACTTATCTTAAATGTTTTTTCAGATACATATATTGTTTCTTTCAGCTTCTCACACTAATGAGACAATATAACGTTTACACATGTGTCTTCACTAATGAGTATGGTCTCAAGTTATATCCATTTACCTATAAAACTCACCAGTTTATCTTCTTTATGGCTGAGTAGTACTCTGTTGGAGAAAAATACCACTCTTTTTTAGCCATTCCTCAGCTGATGGGCATTTAGGTTGTTTCCAAGATGTGGCTATTACAAACTCTCCTACTGTAAACATGGGTGCACATATGTCACTGTGGTACAATGTTTTTAATTCTTCTGAGAAGATACCCAGAAGGGGAATAGCTGTGTTAAATGGGACCTCTAGTCCTAGCTTTTTGAGGACCCTCCACACTGACTTCCCCAGTGGTTGCACCAGCCTACATTCCACCAAAGTGGAGAAGGGTGCCTTTTTCCCCATAGTCCCTCTAGCATTTGTTATTGCTTGATTTCTTGATAACAGCCGTTCTTTCTGGGATGAGGTAGAATCTCTGTTCAACCAGCTTTCTCAACAAGCAGTGCACACACCACGTGCCTACATCATGTTCCTACACGGCCACACCAGTATCATCAGCAGTCTCTGTTAAAAATAGACAAAAATGACTGGTGATCACCTATCCTCCACTGAAATACTAATATGTTAAATCTCTGCCACTCACAGTTCATTATAAAAGTTTCTATCAGCAAGAAAACCTGTTACTATTACCAAGATACTCGAATTCCTAGCAGGAAATTATACATCTGTTTCTTAAAACAACATGTAAAAGTTCTGTTCAGTACACTGAAACACTTAGGAATTCTTTAAATACCTTTGGACATACACGACAAAGAAGGCTCATTATGATAATACCTGTTTTTACTCATGGTTATAAAAATTGGGTGGAAAAATAACAAGTTTTTACTTTTAGAATTCAAATTTTAGAATTTCACTTTTAAGTTCAGAATTAACAAGTCTAAAGTTTCTAAATGAGTGTTTTCATTGAAGCTACTCGGATGAAATTTTCTGTTACGTAACAGAATTGTTCTAACTAGTTTTACACCTATTTGGAGGGTACTGTGGAGGTGGGACTGAAGAATAAAGGGCAGGGAGCTGGGAGCTTCCCAGGAGGAAGCAACACTGGTTTCCTTCCATGCTGCTGGCTGTGTGACGCGGAACTGGCTAACCGGCTCTGAGCCCACTTCCCTGCCTACAGCCGAGGGAAGCCACAGGGATGACCTCATGAGGAGGCAGTTCTGAGGATGCAGGGCGGCCCTGTCCTCCTTGCAAAGCTCCAGGTACACAGTGCCCGGGCAGCAGGAGAAGTCCCTGGGTACCACCAAGACACACAAGCAGAACCCGTCACAGCTCCCAGCAGCCACTGCGGCTCATTTCCCGCCCTGCAGCTTTGCTAACATTCCCGTGACTTCATGCCGGGTCTGACCTCATGCTGACCCTGCCAAGGAGCCCCTGCTGGAAGGTCCCCATTTACCAGTGAGCACGCTCACACCTCCCTCCCCACCATCCCCAAAACAGCCTTGCTTGACTCTCACCAGCCTCCTTGTGCCACGGCCTGTGTTCTTGGCTTCTCCTTCTGACCAAGTTTCAAAAACAACTGTGCAGAACTTGAGCTTTATGCTCTTACTTTCTGATCCTATTCATATCAAACTGGCTTCTCCCACCAGCACACTGAAATTGCTTTCATTCTATCAGTTATTCGTGATTTCCGTGTGGCCAATCTTAATGGATACTTCTTAGTTCTCTCTCCTTTCTTTCCTCCTTTCTTCCTCCCCTTCTTCCTTCCTTTCCTCCCTTCCTCCCCTCTCCCGGTGGTGGTACCGGGTAATCAACCCCAGGGCCTCATCCCACAGGACTGGACTCCAGCCCGCAGGCAGCATGACCCCTTCCCTTTGGGCTGCATTCACACCAGCTCAAAACTCTCCTTGAAATGCTCTCTTCTCTTGGTTGCTATCATTCTTCCTTCTGTAGGTTTCATTCTATTTTTCTTTCTATTCTATGCCACTGAATGCTAGGATTCCCCAGTTCTGCACTGCTCAAAGCCTCGATGACAAGGCTTCTCGAGATCACATAAAAACACACCTGGTCTGGGCTGAGGCCTCAGTCCCTGTATTTCTCCTGAGCCCTGAGTGATGCCGATGCGCTTGGTGTGCAGACCACGTTTTTGGGAAGTGAGGACTACAACACACAGAGGAGCCCAACTCGGTCTTTCTGGGCCACGAGCCTCTTCAGTGTTTCCTGCCCTGCACCGGTGACCAGCTGCTACCCATGCATTTTCTGAGAACATAATAACTGTGCGAACAGCCAAGCAAACAACAGTTCAACCTGAGTAAACAGAGAGAACAATTTCTGGAAATAAAACTAATCTTTTACTTACAAAGTCTAAATTAAAATGATGATGCTATAAAGGTATTTATTTTAAAACTCAGCATATTAAATTCCATACTAAAACGTCTCATGTGTGGGTATATCCATGTAGTCCAAAGTCTAAGAAATTCAATGGTCTCAATCAGAATAAAATCTTACCACTCCTCCTAGCTAAAATCACCTCTTCCAAATACTTAGGGGAAACAAATCTGCATTGTAAGGAAAATGACAGCTTCGCCTGCCAGCACATGGCCATGGGCTTCCTCCCTGTGCACAGCCATGGGAGGAAGAGGAACAGGAAGTCACAGGCAGAGACGACAGCCCCAGGAGTGAAGGAAGACACCAACTCCTGACAGGCGCTACAGCCCGTGCAATGAGCAATGGGGCGGGTGTTGTGGAAAATCAGGACAAACAAGGGCCAGGCAATGCCATGACCCTCCAGGGTATAAGCCAGCCCCGCTGAAGAACAACGCCCCTAGAGCTGCAGTGACCCACTCGTCTCCCCAGCAACCCTGGCCCCCATCGTCTGGGCCCCATCCCCTCTGTCACATCTTTCCCCACGACCGGGCCCAACAACACTTCAGCTCCCATCTCAGCCCAGACCCACTGTCTTCACTTCAGATTCACGTACCAGCTGTGTCCTCAGCACTTCCACTGGGATGTCGCGTGAGCATCTCAATCAAACACATTCGAATTTAATTTCTTGACATCCTCTTTCCAGTTACTTTTCTAGTGTTCCCTACCAGTTCATGGTACCTCTAACCATCAAGGCACTCGATCTAGACTCCTAAATGTAGTCCCCCAGGCCTGCAACTGCCTCCTTTCCTTCCGGGAAACCGCCAGGGTTTTTGTCACCTTAAGGACTTTTCATCTAAGTGTTTTCAATACATAGCATAGTCCCCTTCTTTCTCCAGTACTTCTCCTGTGTCTACACGGACTACCCTGTGAGCTTCTCATACTCAGCATCACTGAATAACACAATGCCACTTAGTGACCCTGGGTATAGGACAATTCAAGATCATTTTTCTCCAGAGGTCTTCCTGGAAGACTACTCTTGCCCTTGCAAGTCTTTCATAATAACCTGGTTTTTTCCCCCATAGTATTATAGCCAGCTAAGTTAGGTAGAAATATTCTAGGCAGTCAGACAGGGCTGGGCCCTCGAGGGAGTCAGTGCAGAAGATGAGAACACATCACAGCTGTGGCTGGAGGAGCCTCTCAAATTTAAAGTCACAATGGCTAGTTTCACATACCTCCCGAAGGGATGACCGGGGGCTTGGGATTATTGGTATCACCCTCTCTGAGATTTCCCATTATCTCATTAGGGGTGGACCATCATCTCCCATCTACTAGGACTAACACCTCTAAGACTAATATTAAGACTACTGAGACTAAAGAAAAGACTCAGACTGCAGATTCCTACCCAAGGTTAATGATGTCACCCATGTACCTTGGGTACTCCAAGGGGAACCAATAGAACAGTTCATCATGTGAGCAGGCAAAATTAAAGTCTCACTACCTTCTTTATCACTCTTCTGACAGGTTATGAAACCCTCAGACACCTGCAGGAACCAGTTCAGAAATCAAATCATACTCCCAAACCTAAGTGGCTATACTTGCAATCTTACTGGTTGATCATAATTTTGACCCGCGTTGCACTCACTTCATGAGTTTGCTCTATAAAGCTTCCTTTTAGAAGTAGGCTCAACGGCAACCCATTCCTGTCTCTCAGAAGCTATTCTGACTCCCCATTCCTTTTCTCCAATAAACCTTCCTCATCTTAACCTCCATTGTTCCTTAGGATTTATTCCCAAGGAACACGAACTTGGCCTATCTGACATCTAGCATTTCTCCTGTATTGGTAGCACACACTGCCATTCCAACCAGTTATGTATTTATGTTTTCCTCTGTTTAATGTCTCCCTGTCCATGCTGCTGGGTTCACCACTTTACCCTTTGGACACAACAACTACAGATACATAAGGTCTGTCTGAGATAGAAGTAACACATACTTTTCTTCTTGTAATACAAACGATACTGAACTTCAAACCCAAAGATAAACATTATGTGACTCTATACTTCATCTGTTTTGAGCCAGAAAACTGGAAATAGTTTTAAATAACTGGTCACAGCAGATAATACCAAAACCAAAACGGTCATTTATTCAAAACTAGAAAAGGATTTTTCCATGCATTAAAAAAAAAAGAAAAAAGGTAAAAATTACATATATTAAGATCATAACCCAATTAATTTCATAATTTTCCATTTTAATGATCTATTACGTGCAATCTAACAGTCCAATTATAAATTGCCCTTTAAAATATATGTGTTTTCAACTAATTCTTACACTTTAAAAATTTATATATTCTTACCAAAACATTGTTTATGTGTATATATGTATATACATAACTCATTTTTACATCTAAAATAGATCTACTCTTAGAAAAACACCCAGATTATTATACATGCTTCAAGTTGAAGTTTAGAAATTAAGTTCCTCTCATTGCCTAGTTAAAACAGTTGATTTAGCACAGTAAAAGGAAATACTCTTCCCTTAAAAAAGAAAAAAAAGAACAAAAAGGGAGCTACAGAAATGCAGATTGCTCTGTGCTGGATGACCTCACCAGCATCTGCTGCAATTACCTTCTGAAAATGAAGTAACCCCATCATTGCTCAATGTTCTGCCCTGCTAATACTTTAGACAGCTAAGTCAGTTATAAGTATTCCAGGCAGATGGACAGGGCTGGGCCTCAGCGCAGATAACAGCTGTGGCCTGAGGTGTGCTCACTGAAGGCCAGGCTTCAAGACAGAGGACAGACTGCACCCACATGCTTCCCCTAGGGATGGACAGCAGGCTGGATATCCTAAACAGGCATCGGTCATCTTGGGTGGGGCCAATCCTTCCCCTTCCAGGAGAGTCCTTGTTCACCCCAGGTGCGCTTGTTCTGGGACTTGCTTCCCCCTTTGTGCCCCACTTAATCAATATTACCTAAGCCACTATACTTGTTGAGATCTTATTGGTTGACCATAGTTTCGTCCTACCTCACACACACTTTGTGATTTACAACACATCAATGTGACCAAGTGACTATACTTATAATCTTATTAGTTGACTATAATTTTGTCCCACCTTACATCTGCCTCACTGTGTGGTTTTGCTCTATAAAACTCCCTGAGAAGTGGGGTCCCTAGGGTCACCCACTCGGAACCCCATCTGTCCCCCTTAGACAGAAGTTTTTTTTTCTCTCAATAAAGTCTTCCTGCTCCTAACCTCCATTGTTCCTAAAATTCATTCCTTGATTTTAGAGAACACTAACACAGCATTTCGGACATCTAGCAGGTTGGAAGGTATAACTGTACTTCTCTTATTATGTGGAGGTCCATATATCATCCCTATACCATCCTTATATCACTAACAAAATTAATTTGAAATATCAAAAGGTACCTCCTTCCAATGATATGCAACTACTAACGCAAAACTCCTCTTAGCTCTAAATTAGAAAGTACATTTACCATGGCTGCCATAAGCAACATACATACAAAAAATTAACAGAACAATTAATGACAGCACAAATCATCCATAACTGCTTTAAATCGTTATGCCAATTCAAAAGATCAACCAAGTTTATTCTGCCCTGTACAACAGGTGTGTTTTTGAAAATGTAATTCTAAATTGTATTTTAAAAGCCACAGGGTGTTTACAAATAGGTTATTTTTCTCTTTAGTTTAGGACAGAGTATTTCAAGTATGAATAACTTGCCTCTAATTGCTTTGTAAGTTCAAATGATCACATTTTGGCCATCTAGTCTATTAAGTTATTTCACAAATACACTAATAAAAATCATTTAAAGATTGTATTAATGTAATCTACAGTCTTATTCTCTGGCTTTACAATATTTAAATTTGTCGTGCTCCACAAGAACTCTTTCACAGCCACCACGCCCACCTCTCATTCCAGCCCATGCAATCACCGCTTCAGAGCATGCTCCAGCTCTATTTCAAATGCGATTAGTTGCACAGTTCCACCACAGGTACTGAGTAAAGATCCTATTCTTGGTCTCTACCCACTTCTGCCCCAGCAGTGCGAAAGCCTGTCTGGCTTTGGGAGACCCAGGAGATACCCCAGTGTAACCTCCTTGCCCGTGGAACATTCAGGATAGGCTTGACGCCTCCACACATCTGCCTTAGCTCTGCTCGGTGCTGAGCTGTGTTTGCAAACCACGGACCAAACCGTGTCTTCCTGTTTCCTTGAACCTGGCCTGCTGCCTATGTCATCCCTGTTTTCACGTACGCGGAGTAACAAAATGCAAAAACAAGTGGGCAAGGCTGCCGCGTGTTCACTGGTAGAGCTCACCACAATGGTAAGGCCAGGCAAGTGACTGAACCCCCTGCACATTTTGTTTATGCAAACTGTAACTGAAATGGTAAACAAAGGAAAAGGAAAGTAAAATTCTGTGACCAAATGTCCTGAAGCACAGCATCAGATCACCACTTTTACAGTGGAAGTGCTCGAGCTATGAGCATTTCAGATATTAAGAGAATTCAACCTTCAATCTGGAGACAAAATACAGTAGATAATAGGGGAATTCTTGGTAAAAGGTCAGGAGATTGTTGACTTGGTTGTTGCTGGTTTGGAGGGATTTCTAAAGTTTCCTTGGTAGACCAGAGATTTCCTAGTTTGTTCCAAAGTTCCTAAGAATGAATACCTTTGTACTTAAATACATTTCATCATTTCATTCCTGAGATCAGTGATTCCCACTTAGTCTTACATTTGTAACTCCTAAGAGTCCATAGAATTCAATTCAGCATAGCATAATGAAGAATACAGCTTGATGACTAAGGGTCTGGGCTTTGAGGTTGGGCACACCTGGGTTGAGATGGGAATCTGCCACTACATTGTTATATGACCTTGCGCAAGTGACACACCATCTACAACGCTTGGCATCTTTGTCAGTAATTGGAATGATAAAAGGAACCACTTCACGGGGTATTTACAAGATTATATGAGAATGCAGATCTCGCTTACATGGTAAATCTTCAACGAATGGTAACTATTATTCACAGCGAATTACTGGCAAGTGGTAGATGGAGGTGATGGAGCTAGATTCTGTAAGGAATATAAAAATGAAAAACAGCCAACAATAAATAACAACAGACAGATAAGGCAGAGAGTAGGAGAGTGCTACTGGGTGAATCCCAAGACAGAATGTGTTCAGGGACCCAGGTGGAGGCAAGACAAAGCCCAGCATGAGGGGTGACACCTCCAATTGTGTGTGTGTGTGTGTGTGTGTGTGTGGAGATAGATGAAATCGGTACAGCCTCAGGGACAGTGCCACACTTCAAGGTGGGTTTGACTGAGTGACCTGAACATCACATACATGAAAGAATGGTGAGTGGGAGCTCTTTGCATGCAGAAGGAAATATGTAAGACATGTACAGAAAAATTCAAGTAGATGCCAAAGACAGATGGGTGGGAACGAGACAGATGTGCAAAGCCACAAATGCCAGAGGAGACGCGGGGACACAGAAGTGACTTATCTGTGTTCTACTCAAGAAATTCTAACCTGGCATGATCTGTGGAAGGATGAGCAATTCGAATTTGACTCATGAAGATACAGAGTATGCAGGTAGTTTATTGGAATTCCCAGATTCAAGTTTTGGGGTAAAAGAAAGGAAAACTTGTACTAAAATTGCCAAGTAAATTCTATGTGGAAGTTATGAAACTTCAGAGCTGGGAACACAAAGTATTTTCTGGTCCAGAGCTCCATTTTCTCTTGCTGAAGCTTCACTGTGCTAGCAACAGTGAAAGGTATCAAATGCGTGTATGTCTTAGTCACTATACATTGTCGTAACAAGAATGCCATAAACTGGCTTAAACAACAAGCATTTGTTTCTCATCGTTCAAAGACTGGGAGAAGCAAAGTAATGTGCCAGCCAATTTGCTTCCTGCAGAGGGCACTCTTCTTGGTTTGCAGATGGACACAAGAGAGAGCCTTTTCATGTGTCTCTTCTTAGAAGGGCACTAATTTTATCACAGGAGCACCATCTTGTGATCTAATCACCTCCCAAAGGCCCCACCTCTAAACACCATCACATCAAGAATGTACAGCTTCAATATATGAAATCAGGGGAGAACCCAAACCCTCAGGACACAGTAACATGGCAACAGCTATTTCACACTCGCTGTCCACATTTAAGTCCAAATTCAGAAGCAGTTCAGCTGAAGTCTTCCGCCGCTATAAAAAATATTTTGAAAGAGGAGTGTTGTGGGGTAACAAAAGTTCAAGCCACTTTAGTTCCCTGGGTTCTGTGTCTTTTTGTCTTGGGTCTTTCACTGAAGGCCCATGTCTCTAAACAAGTTTCAGGGGGGTCTTTATCTATGTATCTA
This sequence comes from Dasyprocta punctata, assembly GCA_004363535.1. Lineage (NCBI taxonomy): Eukaryota > Metazoa > Chordata > Mammalia > Rodentia > Dasyproctidae > Dasyprocta > Dasyprocta punctata. The sequence goes on along the minus strand of RJWM01017260.1, from coordinate 11,630 downwards.
CATCTGGGTCTATGTAAGTAGAGATCAAAATATATGGTGAATAATTAAAATTTAGAAAAATTTATTATAGCAAAAGACATTGCCATGAATCCCCCTCAAAATAATCCCCCACGCTTTGAACACACTTATCTAATGTTCTTGCCACTTTGTGAAGCAGTTCTGGAATTCTTTATTCATTTTCTTATGTACAAATACAGGGAATGCTGCTCCTCAATGCCATCCAACAGAAAGGCAGGCTGATAAATACATGATGCTGTGTCGTCATCCACTTTGTTCACCGGATCCGGCACCCTGCGGCTCCTGGCTCTTCCCAAAAGTCAAAACAACAACGAAAGGCAAACATTTTGAATCAACTGAGGAACTGAAGCAGCCATGACAGCACAACTAAAGAAATCCTATAAACTAGGTCCTATCAGAATACCAACTGAGAGAGACAGAGAGAAAATGAACCATACCCAAGGTTCCACATCATTTTTCTATTTTCAATGGGCTTAATGAAATGGAACCAACTAGCTTAGAGTAGTTGATTCATAAACTCATCTATAATATCAGAACCAGAAGTTACACAGGTAAGAAACCTGCAGGAAGTCCAAAGCATAAGTTGCATGAAAATAGTCCCATGTAGAGGGTTTATTAGGAGACTTCAATGGTCTCATTTAAGAAGGTCCAGATGAATCTGGGATTTCAGATTTTAAACAAAAGCACACATCTCATCAATTCTTGAAATTAATTTTCTAGAGACCCATGACACTGTACAGTAAGAAAGTCAATTTACAAATCAGTCTTTTTTTGCATGGCTGCCTTTGAACAATTGGCTACTGTGTGTTAAATGAAAAATATTCAAAGAAACTTGATTTTCAATGATGAAAAATCACCTCACTCCTAGGATCCTAATCACCAAAGAATTGTCTTCAGGAACAAATCATTTTTGATTACTGTACACAAGAAAAATAATTTAAAATTGAGATTCAACATGAAAAACTTTTATGAACCACAATTTATTCTTACTACATATAACACACTGATACTTTCTGCTTCAGTCTATCATACCCTGTCTAGGCCATTCTGTTCCATTTCATTACTCTGATTATAAAAAATGGGAAAATGATCTGAATAGACATTTCTCAAGAGACACTCAAATGGTCAACAAGTACTATGAGAAAATGCTTGACACCATTAGTCATCGTGGACAACTGAATAAAAATGAGACATCATCTTTCTCCAGTCTGAATGATTATTATAAAAAAGACAAAAAATAAAAAGTATGGGTGAAGATATGGAGAAAAGTGATGCTTCCTGCACTGCTGGTGGGAATGTGAGGTGGCACTGCCACTGTAGAAGACAGAGTACAAAAGTTTCTAAAAACTCTGGGCGTAGAACTACCACACTCCAGCTATCTCACCACTGCACATCTATGTGAAGAGATGCATCAGAAATACCAGCCCATGCCCGCTTACTGCACTCACATCCGTTCCAGCTACGACAAAGAATCAACTAAGGTGCCCACGGGTATCAAATGGAAAAAGAAAATGTGGTAGGCACGCATCATAGAGAATTAGCTACGAAAATGAAGGAAATCTCATCTGCAGCAATAGGGCTGTGTCTAGAGGATTCTGATCATAAGTGAAGTCCGTCAGGCAGAGAAAGACACATATCAAACACTCTCTCTTATATGTGGAAGCTAAAAAACCTGATTGCATCAAGGTGGAGAATGGGAAGTGGGCACTGGGGCTGGGAAGGGTGGTGGTGAGGGAAGGAGAAGTACAGTTTGTAGCACAGTGGAGTAACCATGGAGACAACAATAAACTGCGCTTCAAGCAGCTAGTAGAGAGGGTTTGAAACGTTCCAATGCAAACAAAAAATAATAAATGTTTGAAGTGATAGATATGCTTATTACCCTCATTTGGTCATTACATACACGTATTAAAATATCCCACTGTGACCCATAAATATGCACAATTATTAGGTATCTATTAAAATATTTTTAAAATACTGATTTCATATGGCCAGTAAACACATGAAAAAATGTTCAATTTCACTGGTTAGTAGGGAAATGCAAATTAAAACTACACTGAAATACCATCTTACCACAAAAAGAATGGCCATCATCAAAAACTCAAATAATAACAAACGGTGGTGAAGATATGGGGGAAAAGGAACCATTCTGCATTGCTGGTGGGAATGTTAATGAGTACAACCACTACAGAAATCAGCAGGGAGACTCCTTAAACATTTAAAAATAGAAATCCGCCGGGCGTGGTGGCGCACGCCTTTAATCCCAGCACTCAGTAGGCTGAGGTAGGCAGAGCGTTGTGAGTTCGAGGCTGGCTTGGGCTACAACGCCAGCGCAAGGCAGGCCTGAGCTACACAGTGAGAACCTGCCTCAAAAAACCAGGGCTGGGAGTTTGGCTCAGCGGCTTACGCGCCTGTCAGGCAGGCGCGAGGTTATGAGCTCGATCCCTGGTGCCACAAAAAAAAAAAAAAAAAAAAAATAGAAATCCTATTTGAACCAGCTATCCCTCATCTAGGTATCTTCCCAAAAGAATTAAAATCATCCTATTACAAGGATACATGCACACCCATGTTCATAGCAGTGTAATAAAATAGCTAGAGTTTAGAAACAGTGTATATGTCCATCAACAGATGAGTGGATAAATAAAATTTTGATCTATATACATGATGGAGTACTACTCTGCCATAAAGGAAGATAATCCTGAGGCATCCATAGGCAGGGTGCAACTTGAGAACACATTGTTAAGTGAAATTAACAGGCACATGCTTAAATATCATATGGCTTCTCTTATATGAAAAACTCAAAAAAATAGAAAGATAGATAAAGAACAAAATGAAGATAAATAGGAAGCAGGGAGACATTCAAATAATGCTCCAAAATTTTCTGTTGTTTCAAAAAGCATTTTAAACTACATACTAATTTGTTTCAATTATACTACTAGTCTCTTTTGTTCATGGAAAGTTTGTCCTTTCATTTGTTTGTAAGATTGTAAGAGAGAATCTTACTCTGTTTATGACTTGTACTTTGAGTAACATTTTGGCCATTCTTATACTAATACACAGTGTATTAACCATTGTTATTTTATTATTCTGTTATGAAATTTTGATTTATTTTTTCACAGAAGACTGTTTTTTATGTTTTCCTTTTAAATACATATGTGTATTGCATTAAAATAATTTTTTTCAAAAGTAAATAAATGCTGGTTGTATTCATCAAAATGATTTCATGACCAAGTGGGCTGTAACTTAAGATTTAGAAAGCAGCATTTAATATGAAATTACATCAAGTAACTCTGCCTAGTCCTTAAAATGAAGGCAAAAGCCTCAAGTGTAATGATTAATGGTTCAGTGTGTTAGTCCCTTTTTTAATCTCTGGAAACAAAGCTAATGATTTCCTGGAAACATTAGCAGAGCAGACCCGACCACTGATGTTCCTCCCAGTAACCAATGATAAGCGATAGGCAAATGCTTCCTTAAGAGCCGTCTGGTCTGAGCTCAATCAAGAAAACAGGAAGCAGAAGCCTTAAAGGGCACCGCAGCTCAAGCAACAGCCTAGCTGGAAATTAGCAACAGGGTCCAATAAAGCACTAGCAGCTTTTTCACAGGAAACGGTTTTAATGATTAATGGTTTTCAGATTAATAAACATGCTGAGGATTGAAAGATTTCTAGTACTAAAAATCAAGACTCACAAACTATTCATATCCCATATAAAAGAAGATATTTTAAATATTCTGGGGCTGGGGATTTAGCTCAGTGGCTTAAATGCCTGCCTGGGAGGTGCGAGGTTGTGAGTTTGATCCCCGGTACCAAAAATAAATAAATAAATAAATAAAATATTCTATCTTCTTTTGGTTGCTGATATTTACACTTGCCCTGTGCCAACTACCATCGAATGGGGGCACTGAGGAGCACCAAGTTGTGCAGACTGCCCCCTGCCAGATGGCCGTCTGGGGTGAGGTTGACTGTGAACACATGAACAAACAAGGGTGACGGAGGCCACGCAGGTTGGCTGGCGGGGCTGGGGATCACTTACAGGGGAGGCACGAAGCGGTGGCTTTCCCAGGGGCAGCACCCGCCTGTGTGGGGCTGGGGAACCGGCAGCCCATGCGACCTCACAACGTAGGGCCGCAGCACAGCCAGTCAGGCAGCCCAGGGACACTGTCCGCAGGCCAAGGCCAAAGGGGACTCCGCAGCAGATGTCTGCCTGTGTTCACTTCCGTGACAGGCAGAGATTCGTGGTGCTAAGATGCAATGGTGGAGAGGAGGGCACCCCTGAAATGGAAACCCCAGCTGCACACGTGGCGTGGGGATGGTACACTCCCTCTTGCTTTGGTTGGCCATTGTTTTTGACATTCACGTTGTTATAGGCGGGTACAGGTGACAGTGTTACAGGCAACTGAGTTATATAGAAATATTATAGGCAGTCAGACAGGGTTAGGCCCTCAAAGGAGCCGGCACAAAGGACCAGATGTCTTGTGACCTTGGAAGAGACGCACACCTCTTGATGCAGGCCAGATCTCAAGATAAACAGCAGAACAAATGCACCATATCCTAAGGACTGATATCCTAAATAGTTCTCTATTACCCTGAGGAAGTCACGAGTCAGCATCCCACCCCCTAGAGGAAGAGTCGCTGCTGTTAAGCATCTTCGCTTACTACGTGACTCACTTCCTCATTTGTCCTCGATGTAATCAATTTTACCTGAGCAATTAATCTTATTGGTTAACCGTAGTTATGCCCCACCTTATGCCCACCTTGCAAGTTCCCACCCCACCTTGAACCCATCTAACCTCATGGTTTTACTCTATAAAAGTCCCTAGAAATGAGAGTCTTTGGCAACCCACTCGAGACCCCTTCTGTCCCTCAGATAGAAGCTTTCTTACTCTCAATAAATATATTCTGCTCTTACCCTCTGTTGTTCCTAAAATTCATTCTTCGATTTCAGAGAACACAAACTCGTGCCAGACATATAGTAGGTCGGGAGTTTCACTCCCCTATCTCAACAGGACACTGCAGGTGATGTCCTCAGTCATGGACAGGCCGCTCCTGAGGAGGTCAGGGCCCAGCAGGTCTGCTCCGAGTCACAGACCACGGCGGAAGTAAGAGTCAAGCTCAGGGCAGCCCAAGCAGTCACTCGACCCTCGATGCGAGCCGCAGCAGGCCTGGGAACCTGTGCCCTACAGGACGCGCCCTGCCCCGAGGGAGACGTGCGGCCTGGAAATGCCGTGGAGAGCAGCTCTGGCCAGGGGGCAGAGCCGGGCTCTAGTCCCTGCGCTACCTCCCTGCCGGGCCACCCCCTGAGCTTCCATTTCCATGGAAGTCAAATCCTGTTTTGGGATCAAAACTTGTCCTTTTCAGATGTTTGGATGAAGATAACCTCAGTGTGGTTTTTTTAAGTGTTTTTGAGACAGGGTCTCCCTGTGCAGTTCAGGCTGGCCTTGAGCTCACTCTGTAGCCCAGGCTGGTCTGAAACTCACGATGATCCTCCTGCCTCAGCCTCCCAAGTGCTGGGATTGCAGGCATGAGCTACCACACCAGGCTTCCTCGGTCTGTTTTCACAAGCCATTTTCATGTCAAGGCCTGCACAGAGAGGATAATACTGACCCGAGGCCTGAGTTAAGATGCTGCCAACAGCCTAAGGGGGCTGGCCCAGGGTTCTTGGCACCCTCATCTCTGCCAGTCCCCTCCCCGGAGGAGGCATGACAACTTGACAGCACAGTATTGCAAGCAATGCCACACGAAGGATCTGACTGCCAAGCAGCACATGTGAAATGCCCCGGGGTGGGGTCACTCATCACGGACGCTTTCTCCTCATGAGCTTAGGGTCCCATGGTACATAAATGGGCAACTAAGACTTCTCAAGGCCCTTGGGATCATACATTCCCACTTCGGGATACTCCACCTACTCCTTCCTCTCTGATCTGAACATCGGGAGCAGCGCATGGAGCGGGAGTTGGGGGTCAAGAGGAAGACGGGGTGCAGATGGAAGTGCAGCAGTGTGAAGCTGAGTCAGGAATGCACTGTCACTAAGCAGTGTGTCAGCAGCGGCTCCACAACCATCTTGGTTTAACTTGGTTTGACTGAGAAAGTCACACCGTGCGCTATGGGTGCTTAATCAGTCTCTGGGTCCTTCTCCCTGGAGAAGGCACAAAGGACCAGCTCTGGGCCTCCTCGATGTGTTCTGCTGGGTTGCTTTGCCCCCTCTGCGGGTTGCTTCTGGGTTTTTCAAAGCCACCAGGAGAGTGGGTTATGCTCAGTCACATGCAATCACTGAAGAGATGCAGGACAAAAGACACGTGGACCCGGTCCTACAGTGGGGTGATTTTCACCCACTGGTGTTCTGCTAGTGGGGGGAAGGTCAGGTCTGAAGAGCCGCCGGGCAGAGGCGGGAGAGGGGCAGACACGGCTCCAAGAGTGCCACACCCTTTGTCGCCTGGGGGAGCCACGGAGGGAGGTGTAGGAATCACACTGCTGCAGGAGAGGGTGGGTGAGAGCAGTGTGTGGGAGGGGAAGTTCTGCTCTTCCCAACAACCCAGGGACAGGGAGGTGGCAGCCAGCAAGGCTAGGCGGAGGCCTACACGATTACCACCAGTCTGCCAAGGAGTCCGCCTCCCCTGGGTCACCCACAGGACTCCCCCAACCCAGCAGAGGTGAAAAGCAGACCTGCCACAGAGCCCTACTCTGTGTGGGCTCCAACACATTCCCATCTTTGATCCTTCGAAAATATGCTCCAAAGAACTCCTCAATCCACATCGGGGGCTGGGGTGGTAGGGCAGTGGTGAGACGTGTGCTGAGCACGCAGTGACCTTGGGTTCAATCCCAGCACCATACACACACACACACACACACACACAGACAGAGACACAAACACAGACACACAGACACACACACAGAGACACACACACACAGACATAGACTCACAGACACAGACACACAGACACACAGAGACACATACACAGACATACACACATACACAAACACACACACAGACAGAGACACACACACAGATATACACACACAGACACCTAGACACAAACAGACACAGAGACACAGAGACCCACACACATGTGGGCGCAGCACACATGGACCTCTGCAAAGATCACAGAAGCCAAACAATATCAAACAAGTTTGGCAGGAGGAAGCCCTGTTTGATACCAACAAACACACCTGCATCCTAATTACAAAGGGAAAAGAGAGGGTGTAGGATGAAGACCCCTCAGAAAAATGTAATTTCTACATAGTACAAATGGTATAAAGGGTATAATTCACTTTAATAATTTGGTTTTTTTATGTGGTCTTCAAGATCTGCCAAGCATCGAAGAATTAATCCACATAGATACAATAAACTAAGTTCACATATACATATTATTTGCAAAAGAATGGGAAAAAGCCACGTGACTCATTTAATCTGGAATAAGCATTTATTACAAAACTATACTAAAGCTCCTAAAAGCCAAGTGGGCCTGGAGCAGAAAAGCCAGAAAACTCATCAAGACTTATCCGGAATAAATCTGTCCAGCAGAGAGATGATCTACGCTTCTGCTCAGAGTTCCACAGGCACACTCCAAGATACACGGTAAGAAATAAAGATTAGGAGACCCTCGAATCACTAACTTCAATGGAAAATCATCAGCACAGAGTATTTTAAACTTAATTTTGCTTTGCTTTGATGTTAAAATGATAGGGGAAGAGAGAGAGTCCCCAACAAAGGGGGCTTGGGAAAGGGTTATTCAGCAGTCATATACAGTCTATGAAACTACATGATAAGGAGGCAAGCAAAGGAAATGTCGACTATTATTCAAAAGGAAAAAGGGGAGGAGAGAGAGAGCTTAAAAGCCATTTTATGACTTCAAATACACAACTGTGGTAGCACACAGACCATCAGGGTAACTCTCCCTTCCAACTTCCTCCCAAGGCTGGTAGGGATTTGTGTAAGGCTGTGCGATTCAGTTTAGGGAAAACTGATCGCATTGCTCTGGCCTTGCCCTTGGCCTGGCTTCACCTGCCCCTGAGACCCTGCTTGGGTTGCCTTAAGTGCAGCGCTCCAGAAAACTCTGCTTTCCGTTCTCAGAGACAGGCCCTCAGGTAGGCCCCAGGGCTAAGCCCTCTTAGGACAGATCCACTTCCATCAGAAGGTATTGGAAAGGATTTACAACTCTGGTTGGTTGGATCTTTTTTGATTATGAGTTTTTTGGCTGTTTCTTCTTTTTTAAAGTCAATTTCTGCTTTTAATAGTTTAACCATTTCTAGATTCCAGTGCATAGCTAAACTAGAGCACTCTCTCTCCCTGCCTCTCTCTCTCTCTCTCTCTATTTGGCAGTGACAAATCACATTGACTGTTTTAATAATACTACGGACTTTTGTCCTAGTACCACTATCTTCATACTAGTATCACAAATAAGCATTTCTGATGTTTTTCTTTCATCATTAGAATACTTTTCAGAACCGATTTCTGAGCTGAAAGAAAAAAGCTGCTGTTTTTATAGAACAGTTTTGATTTGTATTCATAGTTTAAAGGCGCCTCTCATTACTTTACATTGTAGGAACAAGAAAAGGTTAACATTGTGTAAGTTGTTCGTGACTCACCAGTTACCCTCAGCACTAGGGTCCTGAAATGATTTTAGATTCAGACTGAAAAGGCGCTGTAGTTTTCAAAAATCCCTAGGTAGCGCATCCATGGGCAAAGAAAAAAGAAAGGAAGGAAAGAAGGAAGGAAGGAGGGAGGGAGGGAGGAAAGGAAGAATGAAGAAAGAAAAAGACCCTGAGACCCTATCTACTGGGTTCAGTGGTGTACGCCTATAATCCCAGCGATCACAAGTTCAAATCCAGCCTGGGCAACAGCAATACCCTGCCTTGAAATAAAATCAGAGCTGGGGTTATACCATGACTTAGTGGCACAGGACTCCTGGGTTTGATCTCCAGTATGCCAAAGGCAAAAACAAAGAACCTTGACCTTGACCTAAATTCACATCTTGCATAAAAATGAACCCAAAATTGATGACAGACTTAAATATAAACAAAATACTATAAAACCTTTAGAAAACAACTCAGGGAATAATATTTAGGAACCTACAGCTAGGCAAAGAAATGTCATGCTTGCCATGAAAAGCAAAATTCACAAAAGAAGGAATTGATATACTGAACCACATTAAAACGTTTTAAAAAAAACTTTTGTTCTGCAAAAGACTTTCTCAAAAGGATGCAAGACCAGGCTACAAACTGGGAGAAAATACTTGCAAACCGCGTATCTGACAAAGGACTAATATTTAGAATTATAAAGTATACTCTAAATTCAACCACAAGGAAACAAAACAATGCAATCAGAAAATGGGCAAAATGCATGAAGAAATTTCATTGAGGAGGATATTCGGATTGCCAATGAACATATGAAAAGATGTTTAATCTAATATAGGCATTAAATTCACACTAGAACCACACTAAGACATCACTACACGCTTACTGGAATGGTAAAACCAAAGGCAGGAACACCGAGCGCTGGTGAGAAGCCAGGGAAACCAGGTCTCTCGTACCTCACTGATGGAGACACCAGGCGGCACCACTATTCCAGAAAAGATAGCAGCCCCTCACTAAATGAAGCACATGCTTCCCACGGGGCCAGCAACTGCACCCTTGGGCACTCATCCCAAAGAAATGAAAATTTATGTCCCCATAAAGCCTTGCACAATGATGATCCTAAGCAGCTCTGTTTCTCAACAGCCCGAACTGGAAAGGATCCTAGCATTCTTCCACGTAAGAAGAAGACAGCTACACAAGATTAACACACACAATACTATTAAGCAACACGAAGGCACAAGACGCTGATACCTGCAACAGCTTGGGCCCACACCAAAGCAATCAGCGGATGGAAAGCTAGGGACTAAAACTCCTATACGCTAGGATTTCATTTTATTTCCTGAACTGAGGAATTACAGAGATTGAGAACATACCAGGCGTGGTCAGCAGTGATGGGCAGATGGGGCACAGAGCATGGCTACAAAAGGGCAGGGACGCGGGATCCTTTTAAGGAACTGCTCTGTGTCTTAACTGTGCTATCAGCCCTACAAATCTGTACCTGTGACCAAAATGCATGTAACTATGCGCAGGCACACACAGGGTGAGTGCTGTGCACCTGCTGAGATCTGAACAGAGCTGGTGACGATTCTGTACTATAGCACTGCAAGGTTTTACCACTGGAGGAAAGTAAGTGTTAAGGGCTAAGTAATACTCCTTACAACTGCGAAGCTACTTATCTCAAAAAATTGCATGGTTCTCATTTATTCTAACTGTCCTATCTTTCTAACGTCTCATCCACCATATGCCTAATTTCCTCCTTTTCCAACCTTAGTACCTGCCATCGTCCTAAGAGTGGGACACACCGCACAGCAGGAAGTTTAATCTCATACCCCAGATACGACAAATAGCTCCCGGCTCCTAACTGGTGGCACTCTTTGCTGACAGCCCAGAAAACAGGCAAAGTACTTTCTGAGTCTCAGCCACCCCACTGGGAAAATGGGAATATAGTAACCTGTGCCACAGGTTTATTTTGAGAATAAATAAAATAATAATAAAATATGATAAAGCCTGAAAGTATTTCCTTCTTTTTCCTATTAAGAAACTAAAATCCACTTAACTTCTGGGTAAATACACTAACCAAAAAAACTTTGGTTTTAGTTCTGAGGTTCACATTCAGAAAACAGAAACTGCATCTTTAGTTGAGTATAGACCTTGGGTTGGGGATAGAATGTGGCTAAACTTGTTTCTTAAGAACTTCAGTTTTAGAGACCATAAAGCTCATGGTCAGCCCACATCCTGCGAGCGTCAAACTGCTCTGGCTATCAAAATGATTTACAAGTCTCTAGCATAGCATTAATTTTATTATGATGACTGAGCACCTGCTACAGAGATGTTTAAATTTGCACATAGCAGCCAATCATATACTAGATTGCTTCTGTTCAGATAACAAGAAATGGGGATGCATTAGGTAAACTCAAGTCTTAAAAGGGACACTGACTCCAATGATGTCACTTCACCCAAGCCCTTTATTGTACCTACAAAACCACTTTTGATTAACAAATCCCTCATGGGGATATAGGGTTTAACTGTATCATATATTTTTAGTTATCCTTCAAACCCACGACCTAAAATTCAAGGTAAGCTGCTAAACACAGAACTGCAGTAAGTGCAGAATGGCTAGATTCTCCAAGCACCCATGAGAACTGTCAAAGGAAGAAACAAATGCTGCTTCTCTAATGTTTATTTTTAAAAGGACAAAGGAAAAAGGTTTAACATCTACTGGTTACAGGTTTTGTTTATGAACAGTCACCAATCACAAGATGTCAAGTGATACTAGAGGACAAAGTCCCCTCAATTTCTTTTTTAAAGCAATTTTGCAAAATGAAGGCTTACCGAGCAAAATAACTTTGTTTCCGTTCCTTCTTCTCTTCCTTGGTATCCATAATATATAACCCAAAGTGCAAAATATTTGGGAAAGTCCTTTGTAATCAGTGAGTCATAGCTCTGTAATGAAAAGAAAATAACAAAGCAACTGTAAATGAAGAGGTGTGAGATGACCAGAATGCAAAATAAAGCAGCGCAGTACTACATGGCCCCAGACGAA
>RJWM01017259.1:0-43549 GCA_004363535.1 Dasyprocta punctata | reverse complement strand
TCATGTCAGTGCATAAATATATGCATCTATGTTTCTACATACACACATATGTTTACCTTTGTATACACATGTCTATACTTCTGCAGCTGTGTGTACACACACCCAGAGCTCAATATGTTATGGAGGAATTTTTGTTAAAGTATTTTTTTTATTCCCTTGTAGAAGGCATAAATCCTCAGCTTGATGTCTATTTTCCTACAGCTTTTTCCAAACTTGTACAATATATGTCTTGGTTACTTTTCTCTCATTGCTGGGAAAAAATATCCAACACCTAAAGTGAAAGAAGGAACTGTTTATTTAGCCCACTGTTTGTGGAGGTTTCAGTCCATAATCAGCTGACTCCAAGGCAGGGTGCCATGGCACGGGGGCAACAGTTCAAGGCAGCAGCCAAAAAGAGCAGCCAGAATAAAAAAGTTGGGGAACAAGCCTCTTGTCCTCCCTTATAGTGTATGCAGGCCACCCCCCGCCCCACAGGGCAGATGTAGCACTCACAAATCTCTATCGTACCCCCCCCCACACAGGATGAGGATATTTACAAAGAAAGGATCCTTATTCCCTGCAGTCTCTTCCTTAAACTTCTAAGCTTCTCAAATTGACACAATGTATCAATTATAATGGTACATCATCAACTTTTAAATTTTTTGAAATTAAAATTGGATTTTACAATATAAATTTCATAAAATGAATTTTATTATTTAACAGCAAACCAAGGGAATTTTTATTAACACTTTCTTGAAATATACCATAGACACAAAATATACCAAAATTATAAACTTAAAACTATTTTATTACATTTCATTTTTATTACAATTTATTTTTTTTTACAAAAGTACCTCCTTAAATATGATGATATATAATGTTTCCTGTTCAATAGCTTCCTCAAAGACATATAAATTTGATGAGAAAAAGCCAAAATATTAAATTTCAAATATCAATCTCATTCCCTTGTAGGTTGCCTGATAGTTTAATTAAAAAAAAAAAAAAAAACTTCTGGAATCAGGAAGACCATGAAGATTTGCAAACAAAGATATCACTCTTCTAAACACTTTCCCTCACTGTTCAAACACAGTAAAAATACGTACTTCTTGATATCTTGCCTCTAATGTTTCCATATATATTTTCTGTCATTGTGGTTAAATGGAGATTAAAAATAATCTAAATAAGCAGATTATAAACTTTGGGGTTTAGTTGAATGAGGAAATGACATCTATTTTATCCATTTTCCTCTTTTGCAACAAGTATTTACCAGTCTGAAAATTTGAAATTTCATGGTCTATTTAACACAGTGTTGCTGTTTGTGATTCCACAGTGCTCAGTAACATCACTGTACATTCCAGATTTGTCCACATGACCTAGTTAATGAATGCTCTGAGCGCTCTGAATAGATTTATGCTGATGATTTGCTACATTCAGGCCAGAACACAAGACAAAGCCCGACATTTTCTCTCCTGGCCACTGATTTGCTATGTAAACTTGAATACTGTATTTGGTTCCCTAAGCCTTAACTCCTCCTCTGTAAACAAAACCAATAGTGTATTTGATTGTGAAGCACCTTGTTAGAAAAGCATTGTGATGGTATCTAGTTAGTATTTATAAGGTCCATGATATATCTATTATTTTGTTTTCTACAAAACCAATTTCTATAGAAATGGATCAACTCCTACTGAACTTCTGAAAAAAATAATAAGCCTCACTGAAAATAATCAGAAACAAATAACTTTACCTTATTTGATTATCATCAGTATCATTTTGAATCTCTTACTCATAAGTCATCTCTGTGTCATGTCACCAATGATTCATCTAGCATCCATATAGATGCTCTTTCCACTATCCATTAAAATTGAATATAAGATGAAAAACATATCATCAAAAATGGCAGTTACATTAAACATCTTCACAACTACTTTAAAAAGTGAATTTAGTCACTAATATTAATGGATTAATTTGATCATTGATAAATCAATTTCCAGTAAGTAACTGAAAATTTTATGTATTTGACCATAGTTAAAATTATGTCATTCTTTTTACTTAAAAAAAAAATCCCTGAAAATACTACTTTCTTAGTTGTATCAGTTTGTTTTGACAAGGTAACATAAGGCAATGTCAATTTTATTTACTGACATGTAGGATGAAAGTTTAGTTACTTTCCTTTTTTTTTTTTAGCCTAGGGAATTAGAGATGCCAATGAGAAATTGACAGATCCTGTAGTAAAGACATTTATCATTATGGTCTAAGTTGGAAAATAAATTCTTCTTTGTCTTCATGCCAATAGCATGGTAGACAAAATGAATTTTATTGTTTAAATTATGTAAGTGAAATGAAAACTAAGTGCCAGAATTTGAGAGGAGACTTATAAGCATTAGGAATTAAAATACTTAGGACTCAGATTTATCAAATCAGAAATTAAGAATTTGGGTTAATAGTTCTAATGACTACATGAAATAGATGAGTATCATACTATTGGTCTTATGCTCAGAAGGAAATCTGGGACTATCAAGATGGGAGCCTAGGAATAGCTTACTGTTTTATCCATTAATAGGGGTTTGGAAACTTTAGTTCTCCAGATGGAGCAAATGGTACAAAGGGGAGCTGCTTGGCCAGCAATTTGGACATAATAGGAATGGTAAGTTCACTTATGATGCAATTTTGAACCATAAATCTGGCTTAAAGTATGGAAAGTGCTGCAACCTAAACACATAGAAAGCAATATAAAAATGATCTAGAAACAATGAATCTTTTCATATAGTCTCATGTGAAACCATCACACGAGGATATTTCACAAACTCATGGCTCTGAAAGGACCCCTGAAAAGAACATTTTCCATAAAGATGAACTTTCTGACAAAATTACAATGTATACAATAAAATCTATCACATGAGATGTAAGTAGTTTTAAAAGACTGAAATCCCAGGAATTATGCATAGTAGTGCAGTTCCAAAATGATTTTGAGATAATCTCAAAATGTTCAAAAAGATAAAAGAATAAATAAGACAAATCTTGATAGAATTAAAGAACAGAAAAATGGAGACCTATAATGTTAATATAATAATTGGCGTTTAAAAGTAATACTCAGTGGTTCACTAAGTAGCAGAGTTGATACACCTCATAAAAAAATTGTTAAACTGAAAACAGATTTCAGAGATGATATTTGTGTTTGTGGATTAGAAGAATTAATATCAAAATGTCCACACTATCTAAAGTAATATGGTTTCTGTCAAAATTCCAATGTTATTTATCACAAACACAATTCTGGAAAAAAAATTCTGAAATTCATATGGAACCACAATAGGCTCAAGTAGCTAAATAATCTTGAAAAAAAATTGGAGACATCATACCTCCTGATTTCATATTATATTAGAAGTATATAATAATAAAAGCAGTGTGATATTGGCATAAATATGAACTCATAGATCAAAAAAGCTAGAAATAGACCCATACATTTTATTGTTGACTAATTTTTTTTTTTCAAAGACTACTAAGAAGACACAGTGGGGAAAGACTACTCTCTACAGTGAGTACTACTGGAAAACTGAATATCCACATGCGAGACAAAAAAAGTCATATTGAATTTTTATCTGGCTCTATACATCAAAATCAAATCCAAATAGATAGAGACTTAAATGTAAGACCTGAAACTAAAACCTTTTAGAAGAAAATAGGAGAAAAAACTCATAAGCCTGGTCTTAGCAATGGATTCCTGGATCGCACAGGCAACGACAGTAAAATATATACAAAGAAAACGACATCAAATAAATTCTTTTGAACAGAAAAAAGAAAACAGTCAAGAAACTGAAAACTAGCCTATTGATTAGGAATATACTTGAAAATCATATATCTGATGATGGAGTAATAGTCTCAGCATGGAAGGGACTCACTGAACTCAATAACAAAAGAACTAAGTAATCCAACTGAAATACAAGCAAAGAACTCAAATTCACATTTTCTAAAGAAGACATATAAGTTGCCAAGTACATAAAAATGCCCAATATTACTACTCAAATGCAAATGCAAATTGAAACTATCATGAGGTACCACTGCATCTTTATTACGATGGCAGCTATGTCAGTCAGGTTTCCATGTCTGTGACAAAATATCCAAGGTAATCAATATCAAAGAAGGAGTAATTTAATTTTCTTCAGAGGTTTGAGCCCATGGTCGTATGACCCTATTGCTTTGGTTTGTGGCAGCACAGTACATCATGACTGAGGTGCATGGCAGAGGAAACCTGCTGAACTCATGGTAGTCAAGGAGGAAAAAAGGGGCAAGAATGGGCTAGGGTCCCAAGATTCTCTACAAGGCTACATTATTGATGGCCTAACTTCTACCCACTAGGCATCATCTCTTCAAGGTTTCTCCATTTCCAGTGGTGCTAGAACTGAGGACCAAGATTTTAACACATAGGCCTTTGGGGGACGTTTCATGCATGCAAAGGACTGACCATGTACAAATTTAGAAAGTGATTAGATCATAGAGCACTGACCTCATCAGGCGATTGACCCATTTATGAGTTTGTAGTTGAATGTGTTATTCAGAGTTAGTCCTGACTGGAGGAAGTAGGTTAACAGGGGTATAACCTTGAAGGGTGCATCCTGTCCCCAGCCCCCTTTTCTCTCCCTGGCCCTTCCTGCTCTCTGTTTCCCACAGCTGCGAAGTAAGCAGGCTTGTTCTGCCATGATGTTTTTCCTTTGGAACCAGTCAGCCATGTCCTGAAACCTCTGAAACTATGAGCCAAAATAAACCTTTTCTCCTTTAAGTTGTGTATGTCAGGTATTTTGTCCTAGTGATGAAAACTAAAACAGCAAATTGTGAGGGGAAAACAAAGCCTCTTCACAGCAAACACTGAAGGGTTTCTCTAGAATGAGCTATGGCAAGAAGGGAAGGGAACCTAAAGGAAAAAACAGATTTCAAGAAGCAATTAATGATACTGGAAGGACATAAAACTTCCCTTAAAATGAGTAATTTCTTTTTAATGGAATTTAAGGTATCTTTAAAAATTTTCCTTAAATATCATAATTTTTTTACAAGAAAGAACACATATCATATCCTTGTAATAGAGAAAATAGTAAAATTCTTTTGGAATTACAAAGAAACTATCACATAATTGTTAGCCTCTACTTCAGGGTTCAACACCTTATAGATTATATTGGTTCTCTGAGAAATGCTGATCTAGTTTCAAGGAAGCTTCCTGGGTAATAGAATCAAAATTGTCAGGAAGATGAATTTCAAAATATCTACTAGTAAATTAGTAACAATTCTATGGTCTGAATATTGGTGTTCTACCTCAAAATTTACGTGATAGAATTTAATACTCAATGTGATAGTTCAAGACTTCAACTAGATGTTTCAATACTAGAACAATAACCCCACGTCCTAATAATTTGTGTGGTTTTGGTAGGAGTGAAAATTCCTCCAGACAACTTTTAACCTCCTTGAATCATGTTTTTAAATTATCAGCAAAGAAACAATTCAAGAAAACACTGCTGAGATGCAGTTAACGTGACTAGTCTATCTGCATTCCTAAGTAGGAGTTAGGAATTTTTTTCCAGGTTTTACTTACTCATATCCATCCATAAGAATGACCTTTACTAAATATGGGATGTTATCATGAACATCTTTATTTATATTCTGCTCTCTTTAAACTTTTGGCAGATATTAGAAGCCATAGTATATTTTAAGCAAAAAGTGGGAGGTGGTTTGTCATAAAAGCAAGAGCAGTAATACATGAGCCAATGCAGCTCTTGGACACAGTAGTAATAACCATGAAACCAGTTCCTGGTTGCCATAGCATTCAGTGTTAGTGCAAGACATAAAGCAAACTGAAGTGACTGGAGGAAAGGGCCTTCCATGTTTTTATTGCATTATCTCCCTGAAAATTCAACACTCATATGAGGATGAGCACTCACCTCTTCCCTAGTTTGACCACAGAGTAGATGGGCTCAACTCTTTTGGTGCAGTCACAAAACACAACAATCCAGCAACTGGACTTTTTACAGCAGTGTTGATGGTTGAGAAACTATAGCCTGCTTCTGGTGCAACCAGGGCTGGTTCCAAGGCTTGCTCTTGGCCAGGGTTAACTATGTTAAGAGGTAGGCCTTAAAAGATTTCCATGGAAGTCCACATGAGACCAAGTGCTTTTCAGAATTAAGCCTGCAAGTAATCAGTCATGGACAAATTTACCCTTACCTCTCAAGGGCATAATATATATTTCACAGAGATTAGAATTAGTGAGAATGGATAGGCATGGTGCAGTTGTAGTCCAAAGCAGCTGACTTCCTCTTTCCCTCCCCCTCTCTTTCACTCCTCTATGTCTGTCTCTACCTTTTCCTCTCACATTACGTTTCTCTGCTTCACATATCTTCTCATTTTCATTATAGAGATCAGTTTCCCTTTTTTTCTCTCCACACATAGCAGATGATACTTCCTATTTTTAAATTTGTATGTTCTTAGTTTCAGCAACAAATATAACCCAAGCTCAAGTTCAAATTTCATAAAGAAAGTATATCTTTTGTCTATTTGTGTCAGGTGTTAAACTTCATTCCAATACTTGTGGCCAAGAGGAGCAAGATAATGTAATGCACACGTGCCTTCCAGGAATAGGAGAGAAAATAGTGTTCAGAGAAGGAACGTGGTTGCAACTACAATGATACCATCCAAGCTAAACCTTGCCCCTCCTGGGTGCCTCATCTCAGTGAATATCAATCAGTCTCAACCCAAGCCAGAGATGTGAACATAAGTTTTCTCCTCTTTTATCCTACTCTCAATCTATTCAATCATTAAATCCTGCCAATGATGTATCTCTAATACTTTTCAACAAATAGTATGAGAAAAATTTAAACAATGATTAAATGGGAATCAGTGATAGAAAATCTTTCCTAAGTGGGGGACATTTTGAGAGTCATGGCCTTCTAAAAGCCCATGCTCTTTTCAACATAATCTTGAGGAAATCAAGCTATGGTTTCCAAGTCCACTGTGGAGGGACTTTTTGAAATTTTTCTTAAAATCCGTTAGTTTAGCTATATAACTCCCTATTCTAGAATTTTGGGTTATGATGTACCTAATGAATATAACTAAGTACAAAACTAATCTTAATATAAAAATTTGCTCTGTTAACTAAGAAAAACCCTCTCCTTGCTATGGCTGCTCCTTCACTTCAGCATGTGCTTCATTGTTCCAAAAGTGAGCCATCGAAAATGTCACTTGTCAGCTAAGTATTTTCTATGTATACATTGGGGGTAGTTATGATGCTGTTTGAAAGTGACAAATCCAGTCAATTATCTCATGGAATTTTGGTAGGGTTCACCAATCAAAAGAACTAGATTTCACATTAGATAGCTCCTATGACAGGGAGTGACCCTATCTAAATTCAAGCTCAAAAGACTTTGGGTTAAGGTCTCCCTTTAAGTTAGTAAAATGCACCTCAGGAAGGTCCTGCAAGAATTTAGCAAGTTCAGAAATAGCTATGTGAATAATAAGATCATTCCAAAGACATCAGGAGCACATTTCTGGTCTGCTGACACAAAGACAACTCCTTTGCACAATCTGTGTTCTTCAGTGTGTGTTCATGCTACAGGTTCCTACTATATGCTCCAAATTATACAACTCACGAAGATAAGAATTCCCTCTACCTTACTCACAACTCACACCTGGAGAAAAGGAAAAAGAACTACAGTTTATTGCTTATGCTCTGGACTTTATATATTTGACATATGATATTATGAAAGAGGTATGTTTTCTTTCTCTGATGAAAATTAGAGAAGTGGCATAGTTATATAGCCTAAAATTTGGTTCCAAGTTGATATTATCCCAAAGTGCATTCCTTCATACCATAGTATACTGCCTTTTAGGAAGTTCCAGGAGGTCCTAGAACTCATAAAACGTGTTTATGTTGACAGAGTTGAAAGTGGCATTTTCTCCCTTTGTTTTTTAGGTTATAAAATAAAACACAATTTTTATAAGCCACAGTAGTTGGCTCACTCACTCACTACATATGGTTGTGCCCAACTCTAGCAGACAGTTTTAGCAGACATTTATGCATGAAGTCTTTATGGGTCTACAATGTAGAATTTGTGGAGACAAAGTTCAGTAAATATTTGTTGAATTATTATTGACTAACACATCAACAGATAGTGCCATCTGTTCCAAAGTCATATGTATATGACATTACATCAATAGACTCAAAGATAATAAAAAGTGCTTGCCTATTCTGAAATTTATTCAAGACTTTCTGAGCTAAGGACACACTAATACGATATTCTACTTTATCAGTGTTAATAGTTTCACTCTAAGGCCCTACGGTGAAAGAAAATAAAGCCCAGTGATGATAAATAGCTCATAAGTGCTATATTGGAGCTAAAAATAATGTTCTTGATGTTTTAAAATTATCTATTGATATATTGTTATATTGTTTATTAAATATACTTCTAGATTCATAAAGTGCTTATGATATGCCATTTTAAAATAATCAACTCAAATGCCTCAATTGATACAAACAGTAAATAGAAATTTACATTTTATATAATGGCAATGTCATCTTGATGTGTTTCAATTTGAAAATGAGTCACACATGTTGTACCTTCTTTCCCCAGTACATATATGCATGCTTGTTTTAGTCATAATTCTTTTACTTACAAAATGTTGCTTCTATAAGGTAAAAAATTCACAGATTCCTTTTCCATTCAACAACTTCATTCAACAGTTATTGCATGCCTAAAGAGACACCAAATACCATAGGTTACAAGTGCTATGCTTCAACTGTGATTTCATAATGTTTTTTTCTGATTCAATGAAATCTACTTTTCTTATAACACTGAGATCCATGTAACTATTAAAAGTATTTTAACTGAAGTTTAATATTCACTGTTTAGTTCAAAATGACATAAATTTGGCAACTACATGCAATTGCTAAAGAATCCTCATACCACAATTAAGGTAAAAAGCATTTTCATTAATCAAAAATTCACTTGGGTTCTTATAGGGAATCCACCTATGAGTTTTTTTTCTTTCTATATGTGTGTACATTCCAGAGTGTCGTATAAATAGGATCATGTGTTCTGTAGACTTTTACCAGGCTAATCTGAATTGGCATACAGCTTCTGAGATTCATCTGCATTGTTTCATGTATCAGTAATTCCTCCTTTTTATTGTTTAATAGTATTCCATTGGGGGGAACATTTCATAGTTTGTTACTCATTCACTAGTTGATAAATAATTGGGTTGTTTTAATCTTTGGGCAATCATGAATAAAACTATAAGGAACATTTGTGTGCAAGTGTTTGTATGAGCACATGGTTTAATGTACTTGAACACATAACCAGGAGTGGAATTTCTAGGTCAAATGTTAAGTATGTAATTAACTGCCATAGTAGTTTTTATTGTTTATGTACCATTTGGCATTTTAAAAATAAAATATTAGAGTTTAAATTTCCCCATGCTCTCTACAGTCTTTTAAAACATTCTAAGATTATCTTAGTTCTAAGAAGTATGTTATTATGATCTTAATTTTAACTTCCCTAATGTGAAATTGTGAAATTTTCTTTTCATATGCTTGTCTGCTATCTCCATGTCTCGTCTGGTGGAGTGACTTCATATCTTACTATCATTCAGCAGTAAAAATTCCACCTATTCAGCAATGATTGCAGGAGAGACTCAGCATAGGACCGAGATGCCTACCTTACCCCAGCTGGCAGACTGTAGCTGCCAGTTCAACTAACATGAAGATGAATAAACCAAAAGTCTTATACTGTAATAAGCCAGATGTCGAGAGTACAATAAAATAGCTTATCATGCTAAGAACGAGGAAGGTCTTAAACTGAATATAAAAATAAAATCAATAGATGCCAGTATCAAGAAAACAGAAATGCTAGACTTACCTGGAAATTATTTTTCTTCTTTGATTTTTTTTTGTCTAATTTTATTGAGACAGGATATGGCTATGTAGCACAAGCAGGCCTCAGACTCATTAAGTATCCCAGGCTGTCCCCCTGACAGTGACCTCACCTGAGGGCTGAGATTTTAGAAATGTGTCCCTACTCCCAGCTGGAAAATGATTTTAAAGTAGTCATCATGAAAACACTTCTATGAGGGATTATAACCATATTCGGAAAAAATGAAAAATCAAATGACAGAAATAAATTGAAATTTTAGAATTGAAATTTTCAATAATTTTCCAGTAGAATAGAAGGGACAATGGAAATAATAAATGAACAGAAAGGGCAAAATACCCCATTGAACAATCGAGGGGAAAAATATGAATAGGGCCTCAAGAACCTGAGAACTATTTTTAAACATGAAAATAATTAATAACATTGGAGTCCCAGAAGATGAAAAAGAGGTCAAATATTAAAAAATTACTTTAATAAATGACAAAATCTCTGAAATTTAGCAAGACCTAACTTACAGTTTTAAGAAGCTACATAAACTTCAAACAAGGTAAACACAAAGAAAGTCCATAGCAAAATAGATTATGGAAGCTAAAACAGCTAAACAAACAAAATTCTTGAAAAGCAGCAAGAGAAAAATAATTCCTTACCTGAAGAAGAAAAATAAATCCAAATGATTAGATTTCTCAATAGAAACAATAAATATAAGTCAAGAGATTGTGGCAAAATATTTTCCAAGTGTTGAAAGAAAATAATATGAACTCTGTTTCTATAGTAAAAATCTCCTTCTGGAGTACAAGAGAAATCAAGATTTTAAAATAAAAAAAAAATCTAAGAAAATTTGTGATCATCAGGCCTACACTAAATCAATTGGTAAACAAACTTCTCTACACAGGAAGTCTTTAAACAAAAAGTTTGCTATACATTAAGAAGGAAGACACACTAACAGAAACAGAAAATGTATATGAATAAATGCATTTTCCTTCTCTTTC
The DNA here is from genome assembly GCA_004363535.1 of Dasyprocta punctata. Lineage (NCBI taxonomy): Eukaryota > Metazoa > Chordata > Mammalia > Rodentia > Dasyproctidae > Dasyprocta > Dasyprocta punctata. The sequence goes on along the minus strand of RJWM01017259.1, from coordinate 32,679 downwards.
TAACATCAAGTTATGTTTGATAGTTGAAGTAAAAATGATAACATTTTCTGACATACTTCAAAATGGATACAGAGGACATATTTAAGACAATTACACAGTTCATGATGGGCGGAAGGAAGGAAGGAACCAAAGTAGCAAAGTAACCAGGAAGCAGTAGCAGCAACCCTACCTTCTTCCTGTTCTTGTAAATGCATCCAAGCTACCTACCTTTCGGTAGGTGCCACTCACAGCTAGGTGGAACTTCCCACTATCTACTGTAAGAACTATGATAAACCAATCAGTGGGCTAATTTAGTAATCACACACCATTAATTCCAGCATCGTACAATTTAAACCCAACATCACACACCCTAGATCCAGCCACTTTGTGTTTCTCTCACCTACGAGTATATGAGGTTTTGGGAGGACATCTAGACACAAGCCATGACACTAAGCACGCTGTTCAAAGTAATATTGCTCATACATATTTAAGCTGAGATTTAGATCAAATCTAACTGATTCCAAGTTTGATATCTTAATCATTGCATGACTGTCATTGGTGCACATGCAAAACACCTAGAAAAATCGCTACATTCATATGAATCAATTATATGCAGCAATTAAATATACACAATGTAGAACACCTAGAAAAACCCATGGAAACCCAGATGCAATCATTCCACTTACTAAGTCATATCTCTGTGCACCCAAACATGTGGAGTATGGGAGCTGTGAGGTATAACTTAGAGCAAAGATTTAATATTATAAGCTCATTGACATTTTAAAGTGGTTTTATCAAGTGTGTTTACAAAATCTGCAGCTTCCAGCAGATTAAAACTCCCACTAAAAATAAAACCAGTTTGGTTTTATTTCAAGAAACTTCAGAAATCATCACAAGCATTTACTAGTTGAACCTAACCACTGTTTTCTGTTGTCTCTAAATTGGGATGATCAGTCAATGCTGAGAAATACTGACATGTTTCATCTTGATCAAAAGTTACTTACAACTGATTGAAAATTTACTTACAGTTGAACTGATAATTAGATACCAAATTCAGGACTTTACTCCCTGTTAAATACTTTTTTAAAATATCGGATGTATCTTCTTTTTACTACAAATTTTCATCTTATTGCTTTATGCTTATTCAATCACATGAAGGTAAAAGTTTTACAGAGAAACACTGAATCAGAAGTGTGTTTAGCTAAGCCACTTCTGAGACAAGTTCCTCACTTAATTCCCTTTGCTGTCAGTATATCTCTCAAACTGATAGGTGAAAATTCTTGAGGGACACACAAGGTTTTTTTATGCCCGGTGCACTTGCTGCCTATAGGAAAAATAGACTGTTTACTCCATTTCAATTTCTACATATTCTCACTTCACACTTGCTTCCCCTGGCTGTCAAAAGTCTGGGCTCTGGGAGACTTATTCTAGCATTCTGTTATTTGATTTTCAGGGAAAAAAATGACCCAGTAACTTTCTGAACCTGTATTTGAGGAGGAAATGGCTCACTTTTCCATCACTCCCATTCTATGAATTACGTTTTTCTTGTTGGAAGGAGTCGATGACTCACCAAAATCAGACACCGGTATTTCCAATCATAGGATTGCTATAAATAACCTAGAAGCTATGCTAACTTGGAAAGATTTTAAAAATTATTGGCCAAAAAGAGTAAACACAAACAAGCAAAGCTGGGAAAAACATAAAATAAAAGGGAAACACCAAAGTCCTTTCTTTCCACTTAAATGGAAGACTTCCCTTCTACAGGGGGTGCACCTTATGCCAGCCAAGATTTTCTGCACTCATGTGAATCACCGTGTGTTTATTCCAGGCTCAGGGCAGGGCCAGGCTCTGGCACTAACCGTCTATGTAGTTAACCCAGTGATTCTGAACCTGGGCTGCTCTCTAAAATTACTGGGAGCTTTGTAAAATACCTATGCCTTTGCTCTGGGCCTCTCGGAGCTTCCATTTTAAAGTTACAATGAGCAAAAAGAAGGTTGGACACACATCAATAATTTAGTGGGTCAAGAGGTTCACATAAATAGGCAGAATTTTTCAAGGTTTGAAGTTCTTTTGGGTTTTTTTGTTTGTTTTTAGCACTACAGGCACACTAACAAATAACAAAAAAATCACTATTTTTAGTTATCTTAAACAAAATTGTAGAGCAATGGTAACTGATACATGATTCAGTGATAAACATACAATAGGAAATAGAATTACAGTAAGCCACAGAGTTCAAGGTATAAACTTTATACTGTACTGTGCTACACTGCGTGTCCTGCACTGTGTGATTCTAGGCAAGGTTCACTGTACAGTATTGTACTATATTATATTATCATATAATATGCTGAAGCTGGAACCCCTTTTTAAACAAGAAAATGAGATCAAATCTCACAAGTTTGTGCAAGAAAGTAGAAATTCAAGAATATGGATAAAGTACCTTAATTTTAAAATATTTGACAATTAATTAAAATATAAAATTAAAACATTGTATAGTGCTACTTTAAACCAGCAAAATATGAGCTCAGATCTTACCATAAGACTGTGGGATGCCAATTTGAAACCTGTAGTAAACAATCTACCATATACTTTAAATGTTTGAATTTCAAAGCCACTTACTGATCAATGCCTGACAGGTAATAATCCCTTTATAAATGTAACTATTATTATTATTCTATTTCATATTTACTTCAACAATTTAAGCCCCATCTTAATCTATAGAATTAAAAACAGTACTTAACTAAAATCTAAGCAGTTTGCAATCACAAGGAGTCTACGTTTCTTTGTAGTTTATACATTCCAAACATGACTTTTTAATAGGAGGCAGTGAGTAGCAGCAAAAATGTATTCAAACAAACCTTTTAGGTATTAGCATCAATAAACGTCTCTCATTCCAGTTTCTCAATTTTGCGACACCAGCAATCCTAACTAAAACGTAATGCCTGTCATATCAAATTTTGCCTCTGATAATAAAATTTTAGAATATCTGTTAAAATAGTGCATAATTTTAAGCATTTCAGCATCAAATGCTGCATTGTATTTACAATGGTCTGAATGTATCCTCCCTCCAAATAATATGTTAGAAATTTAGTGTCTGATGCAAAATTGTTGAGAGATGAGGAACTAATAGGGGCTGTTTAGGTCATGAAAACCATACTTTCATACATAGATTAATGTCTGTATTTTAAAAAGTGGACAGGAGTGGGTTCTTTCTCTTCTCTCTTCTGGCAGAGGAGGGCAGTTTTCATTTTCTGTGCTTTTCTGTCTTCTGATATGGGAGGACACAGCAAGAAGTCCCTCACCTGATTCCAAATGTTGGCACCTTGATCTTGTATTCCTAACCTTCAGCACTATGAGAAAAAAATTTATTTATTTTCTTTTTTAAAATAAAGTCTCAGTATTGTGTTATACAGGACCATTTAGCAGTGTCTCCAATCTCAAGTATTCTGTGATAGCAGTATAAATGGACTAAGACAGTGTTCTAATAGTTTGAACAAAACTATAACTCCTCCATTGCTTAATCCTTAATTGAATAAACACATGGCCTCAACTCCATGGAGGAATAGAAACCTACATATTTCTTTTCTACTAAAAGAGAAGCACAGTATTCTACATGATCTCTGATGAAAAAGCTTATGCACAAAATTCTTATGCATCAGTTAAAATATCTTGGGATAAAATTTAAAAATAATCATACCACTTTGAAGTTTTCTTCTACTTCCTGGTGAGAGTTAGAAATAATTTGAAATCTGAAGACATAGGGTCCCTCAGAATCTGGGCCTCTGCTCTTAGGATTAAAGGGAGGAGCTGTAGAAATGGAGGGACATTGTGAACTCCTTCTGTGTGGTCTTTTTTACTCCCTTGTCTAAGCCAAGTACCTAAAATTCTCTCCATTCCCACTAGAATTGGTCCTTGCCATCTCTCACATAGGCTATCTAGTCAATCTCCTAACTCATATTCTTGTCTTTATTCTTGCTGATTATTTGCTTTACTGAAGTCAGGGTAACCTTTCTAAAATAAAATGTTCTAATTTTGCTGCCATGCTGTGACGCCTTTCAAAATCTCTGCACTGACCTCAAAATATAGTCTAAACTCCTTTGGTTCTTGTCTGCAACCTATCTTCCCTATTTCACCATCTGATTCCCTTCTCCCATGTCACACATTTATCTTCACTCTTAATAACATTTTTTTTTATTTTCTATAGTATCTTTCTTGAACTTTAAAGATGCTACTGTATCCTGAAGCATTCTTTTCCTTACCCTTTAACCTTATAATTCCCATTTATATCCCATCTCTCAGATTATATATATTTCCTTCAGAAAAGTCTTGTCAACCTTCCTGGAGTACCAGTTACTTTCCCGAGTACTAATGAGGACATAGAACTTACTCCTTACTTTTTCTACATCCAGTTCATCTGCTTCACTGAATTGCAAGCTACATGAACAGATACTAAGTCTATCTTATTCCTCCCATGTCAGCCTGGAGCCTGAAACATAGAGTTAATGCATACTTGTTGAATAAACATTTAATGTTGACATTTTAGTGATTAGAATCTTAAGAAAAAGTGTTGTGTTCTCACTTCACAGACTTTTGTTCACATATTATGAAACTTAATAAATAAATAATATTCTAAAAATAGTTCATTGTCTAGATAAAGATCTTTCTAGTTTTCCAAATACTTTTTCAAGCCATGTATTTCTCATGCAAACTCAAGAGCAAGTTAGGGCAGTTGCTACTATTTTCATATAATATTTAAAGAAATCGAAGCTTTAGTTGTGAAGTAGGCATGAAACTCAACAAGCTTCAGTTTTTGAGACCAGTTATTTTTTCTAAATGCAAATATACTTATTTTCTCTTGCTCAAATTTTTATTTGTTTGTTTTGGTAATGCATGCATATGCATGCTTAGCAGCTCATCTCCCTTCTCAATTATGTATAGCTGAACTGAAATGAAATTAAATGAGTGCTCAGAGAGCATGTATCAAATCAGAGCAGAGTTAGTCCAGACTTGTTCAAGGAGACAAGGGGAGATGTTGTGGAATATAAATCTAGCCAAAAAAAAAATCCAGCAGAGTAGGTGAATCACATGCAGAAAACTAAGATAAGTATTTAATTCCCCTAAAGAGTCTGTGTTACTGGAAGTTACCTTACTCCTACAATTTTATAGACAGCGCAGTTTCATAAACATGATCTGAAGGCATATACTGGTAAGTTGCCTAAGGCTCATTCATTCATTTATTCAACAAATACTGATGTAAAAATTCTTGTGCTTGAACTGGGGATATAAATGAATAAATGAGGTAATTCTTGCCTTCAAGCAGGTCATGTTCTAATGGGGGTAGTGGGCAATAGTTAAAGAAAATAGTAATGATAATAGCTGCAATGAGGCGAACAAAGAGAATGTGGTACAGGTAAAAGTGGAGATGTTCAGCAGATAAACTGGTGATGCAGGCCTACAGGAGGGGTGAATTTAAACTGAATCCTGACAGATGAAAAGAAACCTGAAAAGAAATATGAGAGGGATGTAGATGTAAGAGCAGATAAAAAGCCAGGTGTGGTGGCGCATGCCTTTAATCCCACCACTCAGGAGGCTGAGGTAGGAGGAACATTGTGAATTTAAGGCCGGCTTGGGCTACAATGTGAGCACAAGGCCGGTCTGAGCTACACAGTGCGACCCTGCCTCAAAACACTAGGGCTGAGTGTTTGGCTCAGTGGTTTAAGCGCCAATCTGTGAGGTGTGAGTTTGTGAGTTTGATCCCTGGTGCTGGAAAATAAAAATTAAAAAAGGCAGGTAAAAAGTCTTGACAGAAAAGAACATCTTGGCTTTTCTTGGGTACATCTCATTGTTGGTTCAGATCCCTGCAAACAGCAGAAGAGAAAGTTCATTAGCCTTTCTGATGGGGAGGAAATTTATTTCTGAGACTTTGGTGAGTCTAATGATTACTTTCTGTGATTTGCTTCCTATTTTTTTCTCTGTGCACTATATTATGTTCCTTAGGAAGGCACTCAATACTCAACCACTCTTTCATACACCTAGATAACTAACAGCCATTTGGAATTACATACATCTGTGCTACAGAATACATCAGAATGTTTGAGAAAGTTGAGTGTTTCCTGTATATTTCAAAAATTAAAATAAGCTTCAAAAATCTCAGGACTCTTGCCACTTATAGGAACAAAGGAAAAAGCAAATACTTCTTTTATTTTAAAACAAATCCATTGGTGGTGCCAAATTATGATCAAATGAGACTATTCCTGGGCTGAAAGAATAATTCAATGTATTAAAATCCATTACTATAAAATATATTAGCAGATTGAATTATAAACAAATCACAATCAATAACTGTAGAAAATATTGAAAAAATGCAATGCACTTTCATGATAAAAGTCTGCAGCAAAGTAGCAAAAGAAATTTATCTTAAAATGATAAAAGTCATATATGATAATCCACACCTATCATACTTGATGATAAAAAACTGAAAGTTTATTCTCTAAGATTAGAAACAATGTAAGGATTATGTCTACTTCCACCACTTCCATTCAGCACAATGACTTAGCTGGATATATTAAACAAGAAAAAGATGTAAAAAAAATCAGAAAAAAAGAAGTAAAACTATCTCTATTTGGAGATATTGTGGTCTGATATATAGAAAACCCTAAAACATGTTGGAACTAGTGAACAAATTCAGTGAACAATGCATAGACATTTTCCCAAATATATACAAATGACCAATAGTATATGAAAAAGTGCTCAGTGTCACTAATCATCAGATAAATACAAGTCAAAACTTCAGGAAAATATCAAACTCATTAGAAATGGATTTTAATACAAAGAGAACTGATAACAGTGTTGGTAAGGATGTAAGAAAAGTGAAATTCTTGCACACTATTGGTAGGAATTTCAAATGTTGCAGCTTTTAGGAAATAGTAAGAAGTTTTTTCAGAAAATCAAATAAAAACAGAACTACCATATGTTTTAGTAGTCTCATTTCTGAGTATACTTCTAAAACAAAGTTAGTCAGGATCTCAAAGAGGTACCTATACTCCAATGTTTACTGTAACACTTTTCTTCATAGCCAATACATGGAAATAACCTCAAAGTCTATCAATAAATGAATGGTCCCATGTATTATATGGTCACTGACGTACAGCGTCCCATTTATTCAACCTTAAAATAAAGAAAATTCTGTCACATGTAACAATACTGATAAACCTCGACAGTGTGTCATGTGGAATAAGGATAAACAAAGTGAAATAATGATAAAAGGACAAATAATCTACAATCCTCATTGTATGACCAATCTAAAGTAATCACACTCATGGAATCAGCAGATAGAAGGGTGGTTATCAGGCTAGGCAAATCAAGAGATAGGGAGAGGCTGGTCAATGGATACCATGTTTCAGTTGTGCAAGATAACTAATTTCCAGAGATCTTCTGCATAGCACAGTGTCTATGTTTCCTAGTGTGTTGTGCACTTAAAATTGTTAAAAGAATAGCTCTCAAGTTAAGTGTTCTTACTACGAAAATGTCTGCAGGGAGGCAGAAAGTAATTTTTGTTGATGATGGTATGTTTATTATCTTGATTATAGTGGTAGTTTCTTGGGTATATACAATTGTTCAAACATACCAAATTTATACATACCGAATAACTTCTAGCTGGATCTGTTTAGTTAAGTGTCCATATATTAGGCTTCTTCCTCTAAGAGCATAAGATTCCTTAAGACTATTTACCCTCTCATCTTTAATGACACATAAGTCAGGAAACCCTATGAGACTATTTTCCATAAAAAAGTCAGTTTTCTGGAACATGAATAATTAAATGAACAGAGAAGTTCACAAATATAATTTCACAGATAAATTTGGACAAAAAGAGCTCAGACTTCCTGCATTTCATATTAAGTCAAGAGAAGCATACTAATAATTTAAAATTTATTTTAATGATACCAGGTGCATGTGCATGGAAAGACACCATTATCTGAATTAATTTGCTTAAGTGGATTTCATTTCTAAACCTAAGAAGATAGTAGATAACTAAAAATTCCATTCTCAGTGTGGTACTTGATTATAAAGTGGTATCATTTCAAACTTTGGCTTCCTGAAGAGTCTTCTGATTAGTTTCATTACTTACCTACCTGAACCCTTTGTAACACTAGCCTTGCTTGGCCAGCAAAACCATTTTGATGGTTGTATATTCAAACTTCACAGAGAGCCAGTGATCTATCACCTCCTGCCGATTTAATCATCTTCACGTCAGGAATCTACTTGCCCTCAGTTTGCTGTAGTGCTATAATTTATCATATGAGGCAAATATCCATTTATATACTGTCAGAAAATCCTCCAAGGAAAAATGAGATAAATATCACATTGTTTTCAAACCTGCATCTATGTTTTCATCATTTAAAACTATCAAGCATCTGTAATATATAAGATAAAGCTAAACAAGAAAGGAGAAAAAAAGAATAGCAAAACCTGGGTATCAAACAAAATTTGGAAGTACATTTAAGATATTGTTGAAAGAGAAAACAGTTAGAACTGTTCAATTTTTCGAAGTGGGTATTATTAATCCTATCTTATAGAAAGAGGAACTGGCAATTAGAGTTCCCAGTATCTTGCCAAGGCTATACTGCTGGACAAAAACCCTTACTATTTTCTGTTATTCCAAGTAGCTCATAACACAAAATAGATGAAAGTACTGTAAAGGGAAGTTATGAAACACATGTGAAAATAAGGTATCAACAGGTGTGAGAATAAATTTGATACAGTAAATTCGATGTGTCCGGGCATAGTAGTGCATGACTATAATCCCAGCACTCTGGGAGGCTGACACAGGAGTATCATGAGTTCAAGCTCAGGCTGGGCTGCTTAGTGACTTAGCCATACTCTGTCTCCACATACAGGGATGGAGTCAGAGGAGAGGTAGGTGATGGGAAAGAGAAATAAAAAGAATTAACATGCAATATGTATATGTACCAACTCCTGCAATGTATGGATTCAGTAGGTATCCTAAATATGTACTAATAAAAAATGAGAAGTCTGAGAATGTAGGCCAGTGCAAAGGGTTCAGTCCCCAGTACTAGTTGTGGTTCTTTGGGGATAGGCCCGTAAGAGGCCTGTAGAGGAGTTCTCTGGCAAATTTTGTTCTAAGGGGTAGTAACATAATTTCTTCTCCACAAAAGGAAACTGTTCACTGGAGAAGCCACTTTCTAGTAGACACAGGGTCAGTTAGAAGACCCAGCAAACCACTTGAGCTACTTTCTGTTTCTTAGGCCAGATTTAGGGAGAAGAGAAATGAATTCCAACTCCTGATATGAGCATCAGCATGAACATAACAAGAGGGGAAGAACTGTTGTAGGTCATGTTTGGAGTCAAGCTCCCGTAAAAAGTCATACTTTGGTGGGTTAAAAACTATAGCTATATGATCATCTAAAATACTCCTACAATCTTCCTATTAGGGGACCCTTGGCAAATAACATACATTTTCAGTGTAAGCATATGGTTACGAGAAGCCAAAAAAATTTGGAAGCTGATAAAAATAGTGTATGGTAAATTTTTAGAGGAGGAACAGTTTTGAGTCTAATCTGACTGAGATGATTTATACAAATTGAATAACCTCAGTGAACTAATAATTCCCAGCTTATGTTTATACAATGCTAATAAACCAGACTTTAGTCTGTAATAGTGCTATCTCCCCAGGTTGACGTTTTGAGCACCAGAAAAGCAGCATATCACTGTGTCTGAATTTTGCTTATTTTTAAAACAAGCTTTAGAAAACCAGCAGCCTATATTTTAAGGTTCTGTTATAAGGTTGATTTTTATCAAGCTGGATCAAAGCTTTAATAGCAACCAAATAGCATATTTGTGACAGATGGTGGGCCAGATCACTGAATATGCATTACTTTGGGTCCTTGCCAAACAATTTTTTAAATACACAGCCTGTCGAGCAACTGGAAATGGCTCATAGATTTACAGAACGTATTATATTTACAGTAAAATAAAAGTAAGAATATCTATAGTTGCAAAACAGTATCTTCTATAGAAAAAATTCTGTATAATGTAACATAACACAAACCCTCATAGCACCTTCCTGTGGTTATTTGGAAGTCATGACCCAGTGCTCAGGGAGAACAGCTTTAGCGTTCTGATAAGATGGGACGGAGCTGGAATACCAAGCAGGTGTGAGGCAAGCATCGTCTTGGTAGTAGACCCAGACGAGGGTAAAAGAAAATGTGGGAAGAAAAATAAGAAAATAAAAAAATTACTGGTACTAGATACTCTCAAGCAAGTTCAATTTTAAATATGCTTTAAGAATCAGCTGATATGCATACAGAAAATATAATGCGTATCTTAATATTTTTTAAATGTATCAACTGTAATTAATTTTTTAAATAATGAAGAGTTTTGGAAAATTTGGAATGGTGGGAGGAAAAATTCCTAATATTTCACCCTATATTCTTTTTCGTCACTCAGATTTTATTTGTTGGTTTACTCATTTTTTATTCCAATATAATTGAGTTCTTAAAACACCTATATGCTCAATAAAATAGATACCATTATTCCAATTACTACTGTTTTGTCAGAAATTGGGCAGGATTAAAAAATGAGAAATGCTTTTCAAAAGGAGGAGCACTGGACTAGTTTTCTGGTTTCTAATGCATACAGTTGATTACAATTCACATCTTATATTCTAGGGAGAGGAGGTAGAGGATCAATAATTTACCCACAGGAAATTCCTACATGAAACAGACCCAGACAGACCCTGCTGAAGTCCATGTGCCTCCTCCAGACTCTGAGACCACTATGAGGACAATGTTCCCATTGTTTCTTCTTTACCACATCCCTATGCATATGTCTCCTTCTCCTGCCAGGCACTACAGGTCTGTTCCTGTGGCTGAGATGCATAGTGGTTTGGCTACAGAGATATTGTGTGTAATTGAGAAGGCTGTAAAGGATAGCCTTATGTGAATACTTCAGTTGCCAGGAATATTGGGATCTTCTCCAGCAGAATCTAGATGCCCTTGAATGTAATATGAGTCTCAAGGCAAATGAGGGATCAATTCTACATTCAACAAAACCAATGATTCACTACCTACTTAGCTCATAGCTCTCTGCAAACTCCTCGTGTAGTGGATGGGTGCAAAACTATCATTTCATCAGCTCTTTCTTTGCAGAACTTCCAGCCCTATCGCAGTACTAAAATAGTGATAAATACTTGTAAACTTGGCTACAGATAAAGGCACTTGGATTGCTGTCACATTCACACTAAAGACAGGGGCCCTATTCAAGGCCAACTTACTGCTGGACTTTAGCAGTTGCAATGTCTTTATGACCACATAATCTTTGAATTTGCTAAGTATGGAAAATGTGAAAGAGTTAGGCTCAAATATGAGAAAAACTTTTTGAAAATTAGATGAAAAATATCTTTATTTCTATTTTTCCTGCTAGGGAAGCTCAGCAGGTAAACTGCATCACATCTCATTCTAATCCAAACACTGGAAAATTTACATGTAAAGGAAGCTGGATATCTCTACTGGATCTGAATCTCCATACTGGATTCCCCAAACTGAATCCTTACAGCTCAACACTGGAGAAATAAGTCAGAGAAAGAAGTATTCTGCAAAATAAAAATAGGAAAATGGGAGGAAAAAGAGGTGATTCCAAATGCCACATGCAACTGTTTACCATATGGAAGTGGCATTTTTTTTTTTTTCTGATGTGAACTGCAGACTGGATTAACTGAAAAATCAACAACTCACACTTAGATCAGATGCTGTCCTGGGACTGACTCTACAAGCTGACTGACCAGAGAGATAACTGATCCTAAGGAATGTAGCCTTAGAGGGCAGAATTTACAACAAAGAGGCTGACGTTGCAGTCAGTCTGTTCACGCAGAAGAAAATTTTAGCCACTTTTAAAATGAAGGATGAAAGAATGACTCCATTTTGGGAACTTCCTCTTGGAGGGAAGTTAAATCGACTTCTAGTCTGGACCTAGGAGAATGTGAAAGGGGTGAGACTGCAAGACTTAGCTAAAGTGACTCCCAGACCCCAGACCAGACCTTAGAACTCTGGACTCCTGATTAGAGTCTATCTGCTCAGAGGTCTTCCTCACTCTCAGTCTAAAGCAATCTTCCCAGAACCTCTGCTAAAACCATTTTCTTTATAGCATTTGTCACTTTTTGATATATTCTTGCTCATTTATTTGTTTATTATTTACTTCTACTAAATGTAAATATCAAAGGAACAATGCCCTTGTCTGTCTTTTTTACTACTTTGCTTCAAATATTTGATTAGGCCCTGGAATAAAGCCAATACTCAATGCATTTTCTTTGTGTATGTGGTTCCATTCCATTTTTCCTCTGTATGTACATTCATATATATTTGTACTTCTCTTATACATGTAATTTTTAGCACCTTTTTTTTTTTACTATCAAAAGCGTTTATATACCCATGTAACCTTTATAATGATAAATGTAATTGACTTCCCAGTGTTCCCTCTACTTCAGTGCCATGAGTGCACGACTATTTCTGGATATCTAATTTATTTTTAATTCATTTATTATGCCAAAATTTACAACTAGCATACATTTTGGCATCTTTTTGTGTATTTCTTTCTGAACAGTTTCTTTTTAACTGACTGAAGATTAGATAGATGCAAAGTTCTTTTCCCCGTGGCATTCATCATTTGTTTCTTTCTTTGGTGTTCATGGTTGTTCAATTGTCTCCAGCAGTGAGGGCAGAGTAGCATCTATTTTCATTCCTTTGTGTGATAGGTAATAACAGAGACTCATCAGTTGAGAAAATCATACCAAGGATATGACCTTTATTTACTTACCTTCCTCTCAGCCTTCTTGTTAAATCCAAGAAGATTTTGAGCTTGCTAGAGATAGTGGGTAAAGATGATGTGTGGCCAATTTCTGCAGGTACGAAATTGCTAGGAGATAATGGGAGATGATGGGATGCAATTACAAAGATAACTCCCTGCTGTGAGTCACCGAAAATAACTATATAACTTGAAGAAAATTTCCAAGTCTTACAAGAGCTTTTCTAAGAGATTCATAGATTCGTGGCACATGTCTTCACTTTTCTTATCTTTTTGTTCACAAATTTTCTCTATCCTGAATGGCATCACAGGAGGATACCAGCAAAGTGCTAACCAAACAAGGTGTGTGTGCATTTTCCAAGGACTTAGAGAATTTATATTACTTTTCCCCTGGGAACCATGAAGGTGCCTTATCTATTGGCTTATTTGTCCTTGATGCAATAGGAGGATGAAATATATAATTATCCCTATTTTCACTTCATGTTTGTGAAAGTGAACTCAGTTGAAAACTCAGGCTAATATTTAGATCCTTTTAGTCTTAAGTTTAGGATGTACTTTAACTCTGTTTCATTTATTAATTTATCATAAAATCATAGGTCCTCAAATTTTCCCATTTCTAAACTTTATCACTTTTTCTAAATCACCTTCTCTTTGACCACAAAAGTAAGTAGAACACACATTTCTAATGTTTGGTATTTTGAGCAATGTTGTATATTGAAAAACCTAAATTTCTGCAGTTTCATAGCTTATTTTATTTAATTCCCATGTAGCTAGTTTTTCAACATGATGACTAATTATGATTTTGTCTATATTCCACGCATTTGTGGTCTTGGTTTCTTTTGTGATTTTTCCTTTGTCTTATACATCTAATTTTCTAACTTAATGTTGATTAGAGATTAATCAATATAAAAATACATCTTCTACAGTCTGTCAGGAAGATAAAGTGAATGACTTATCATTCCTTTATTTTTTGTTTACTGTTTATTAGTGCATGTTTGCAGTACATAATGATTACATTCTTTGTGGGAAATTGCTACATGTATATAACACATTTTAATTATTTTTTATTCCTTTCTCCTCCTATCCCCTCCTGCTTCCTGCCTCTTATAAGCCAGATAGGAACTATTCAGATGTAATTCATAACCAAACATTTAGAGATTAAGAGAACTCTAGAAGTCTTATCTTCTATATTTAGTTCCTTCTAAAAATAAAAATACAATCTTTAGTTTCTATTCTTTTTCCTGCTTAGTTTTCCAACCCTTAGATTTCAGATGTTTATATTGATAAAGTATACAAATGCTCTAAAATATTGAGATAAATATTAAAACATTGGCTGATAACAAGAAGTTTCTCAAGCTACTTAACTTACATATCAATGATGAGTTCTGATGAAATTAATTTTAGGCATGTTTCAGCAAAATAAAAAAAAACTTTCATCATTAGACAGTAGCTATGATTATTTAACTGGAACTTAGCTTGACAGAATAAAGTCAACTGGTTAGAAGAAATGCTTTTTCTCATGGCAATTTTCATTGATACTCATTGTAACCATTAACTCAGATATGTCAACTTGACTGAATTAAGAGAGATACCTGGATGTGCCAGATGACTGATATGTACTCCAGAAATCTGAGAAGAAAGACTCATCCTAATTGTGGATGGTACCAACCCATAAGTGCATATAGCCAGGGTGAAATAAAAGGGAAAGAAGGAAGTTGGCAAGTGTTTTTGAAGAGCTTCATTCTGCTTGAGCAGGTGTACCTTTTGTTGCCATGGCTTGCAAATACCAGTCTCTAGTTTCTTCAGCCTTCCTACATAGATTCATAATAGTGACACTCCAGGGAGCTTCCAGGTTCTTTGACCTTGGACTGGTGCTGCATGCTTAATCTCTCTTGTTCTGTAGCATCCAGCTACCTGGACTGAGCAGCTACTGAAATCTTGGCTCTCTGGCATATAGGCCACTGAGGACTCTCCTGCCTCTGATCTTGTAAGTTTACCTAATCTCCTTGTGTAAATATATATAGTTTTTTCTATTGATTCTTCCTCTCAAGAACCTTAATTTATTTAACATATTGACTTCTTTCCTTAGTCCCTCTTATCCATGTGTCTCTTAGACCTTTTCCAAGATGCCTACATTCACTAGCTAAATTATTCTGTAGATGTATGTTGCATAGGAAAGAGCTTATTTTCACATAATAAAGTCCATATAGCTTGAAAAGATGCTACATAAGCTCACAACTTTCAGGATGAAGTTTGCTTTTTCCAAAGGTCACACTGGAGTCCAAAAAAAACACCATGCAGGTCCCATGATAATGACAGCTCAGGGAATAGAAACAGATCTAAGCGTGGTGAATGAAGACTGGAAAGGGCTGAGGATAGTTGTATTTCTATCTTTTCCTGATTCTTTTGCTGACAGGGCTCTGACAGATTCCAGAAGAAAAAGCAGAAGAAAAATTTAGATTAGTTCTCCCTTTAGTTCAGTGTGAACTTAATGGTACTATGAATCATACTGAATGAGCAGTTTGTAAGACCAGTGAGCTAGAATATTCCATTTTTTCCAAGCAGTTACAAAATAATGAAATAAATCCTACAAAATAATGAACTTAAAACTAAATGTAGTGAAAGGAAAATATATTTAGTATGATGTGTGACTATTCTTTAACTTTTCTCACCAGTTTTTGGTGCTTCATATCACCAGCTCAGGCCCACATAAAAAGTAAATCTACTTTGGGATTCAGCAAGACTCAATCGCTTTATACTTGCACTATTTCCTCTCCTTAAAAGCATCATCAACGGCACATATGCATGACTGGTTAATGACTCACTGCCTCCCTGGACACTAAGATCTTTGAGCAGCAGAAATATTCACTGCCATATCTCTAGTTCTGGGCACCAGTGGGTCAACAAAAAACATTTTTGAATTGGCAAATAGAAGACGGGAAAAATGAATAAATACACTATTAAAAATTCTACCCAAGTATCATAGATTTCCGTAGAATACACAGAATGCACAAAAGTTGTTCTATTGCACAAGCAAGGATGAAGATATATGCAGATCTGTCTTCAAACTAATTTGCGATACATTTGGCAAATACATTAATTTTCATCAAATGTCTTTTCCTTAATCAAGTGAAATACTTGTTTTCAAAAATGTCCCTCTCAAGTAACTCTAAATAAAACTTCTCAAATGCAACTTCGCATTTCTGAAACAACTTACTCAGATATTTCAATGTGAGAGCACCTGGATGGATTTTAGATAAGGGCCTTTTCTCTCCATCTCTCATCATATCATAGTACTCATGCTTTGTTAATTGCAAATAATTTTCAATCTTTATTGGCCCTGGATTCTTATGTTTACTAAGTATGAAAAATAAAAAAGCATTTCTACAGCTGATTGCAATATAAATTAAGCACCAGCTGGGCTTGTGAGTCAGTGGTTAAGCATACTGTAGCTTTGTATCATGGCATAATTTCAGTTGTCAGATCAATTGTGTAAAATAAATATTAAGCATGAGCTGAAGACTTTTTTAAGGGGTTTCGGAAATGAGAACGAAAAATTTCGAACAGAAAAACAAAATGGAAGAAAGTTCCTAAAATCTTCACTTTCCTGGATTAGAATAGGCTGTTCCTTTTCTAAAGATTGGGGAGGTACACTGGCTGCAACATGATTCTGTTTGACCAATTCCTTGGGTCTGAGAGGAAAAGAGAACACTGAAGAAAGAGCAGCTGATTGGAAGCGTCAGCCCTGCTACTTCATTGCTGATGTGATGTCTCTGATAACTACTATATACCTTTAGCCTTATTTAGTTCATTATGTCATAGTTCCAGCTCAAACGCCAGCTGGACAACCTGAACAAATTGCCTTCTGTGACTAAATTAATCTTCTACATTTCTAAGCACATAGAGATGCTTAGATGACCCTACCCTAAATGTTGTTTTTATGATTAACTGAAGTATTTGAACATAGGCTATCAAGCAGGAAATATTCCACAAATAACCATGATCGTCATTTCTACTATATCTTTTCTTATGAATGTATATTCTGTGTATGCATAGACTGAAGTGAATCAGAAAATAGACTGGGCAGGGTGGTGCATGGTTATAATACCAGTTATGAAAGAGGCTCATGTATAACAGGAAGCAGGGAGATCTTTTTCATATGGGAGGGGAAGCAGGTGATAGAGGTGGGGTTAAAAAAAAAGAATTGAAAGAAAAAAGGGAGATAGAGTTTTTGCAAATAGGAGGGCTGCTGAAAGATGGAGGGGGCAGTCAGGGAGGTGAGGGGATAGGATATGAATAAAAGAATTAAGAAGTGTTATGCACACACACCAACTTTCCACAATAAATGTAATCACTATCAGTTGCAGTCATCTACTAACAAAAATAAAAATTAAAAATAAAGAAGCTGAGGCAGGAATTCCAGGTCAGCCAGCACAACTTACTAGATGCTGTGTCAAAGTCAAAAACTAAATGAGAAGGAATGAAGTTATAGCTCAGTTTTCCTTGGGTTAAATCCTTAGTACTACAAAAACACATAAAAACAAAACAAAGTACATCAAAATAAATCTGATGATTGGATTTAGTAGGTAAATTTGGGGCTAGAGGTGGTTCATTTTCTCCTTTACTCTTATTCTACCTTTCCTAAATGTTCATGAAATACCCTCAGAAACTTGATAGGGCTTCTATTTAAAAAAATCAGACAAACAAATATAATATCATATGGTCTCTGTTATATGAAAAACCCCGAATACAAATAAAGAGTAAAATAAAAGATAGATAATGAGGAGAAAGGGAAGGTGACTAAGAGATGGAGAGAGGGAGAAAAGGAAGGGGAAAGGGATGGAAAACCGAGCTGCCATGCTGCGGTTCCTTACTCCTATCAGGAAAGTACTGAAACTTACCAGAATTTCTGATTGTCTTTTGGTCTTGAAGAGGGGAAAAACTTAGCCCTAAATTTGCCACCCAGGAAGCTCAACCAAGTGAAACTTTATTTCGTTTCCTATGTACCCTATTTTCTCATGATGCAGAATACCTGGACACTATTCCAGAAGCAGCTTGACTATCTCTATAGATATGTGTTTAGCAGCCACTAGTTTAGTATTATGCAGGTACATGCATTCTACAGATATCATTTATCTAAACTTCCTTTCTGCAAAGGAATGGGATTCAATAAGGAAAGAAAACATAAATTAACTGATTAAACTCCTTTCTTCCTTTGTACTTTTTCTTTGAATAAATCACGATCAAAATTCTATTTTTGCTATATAGTTGTTGTCTTGAGAAAATTAAACACTCAGCAATTCCTTTTTGTAGTTGTCTTTGTTTTTTGCAGTACTAGGGATTGAATTTAGGACCTTTGCACTGAGGTACATTCCCAGTCCTTTTGAAGGTTTTTTAAAATTTTGAAACAGGGGGTCACTAATTGCCCATGTGGCTCTCCAACTTGAGATCCTACTGCTTCAGTCTCCCATAGTACAGGGATTGCAGGCATGAGCCACTACAATTCACTGTACTTCTATTTTAATCCACAAGTCGAGATATGGATTTCTATTTTGCAGAGTTTTTGTTAGAATTGAGTGGTATCAAAAGGTCTTGGAATACACATTATATTCTCAATAAATGATAATTATTAGGATTTTTATTTCCAGCTTAATGGATGCAAAAAACACAACACACAAAAAATAGACCCATAGTACTCAACTACAGACATAGCATCGTGTCAGCACTGGTCTTCATCCCATTTTAGTACGGTATTTTTTTCTCATGATCTGTCAAACACTTCTTCATTCTTCAGTGTACAGATCTTCTGTGTCAGCTCTGTCCCAGGACAGAACCAGGCTCAAAGTATACAATAGTGAGCAATAAAATAGCTGCAAAACCTGAAACTAAGCATCTCATAACAATGTGGGAAAGACAGGTACTGAACATGTGATTACTCATATGGTACATGCTATACAGAAGTGTGGGTGCTATGAGATCTGTATTTTATGACTTGAGTGTGAGCAACTCAAGAGCCACTCTTAAGCAGCACCTTTGGTTGTCTAATGGAATTCGCTTAAAAAAATACACACAGTCCCAAAATTACTCACTAATTCTGGCATGAGTTGATGTCCAACTGAACTATCAGCATCTCTGCAGCAGACTCAGCTTTTTGCACATTCCCACGACTTGCGTACGTTCTGTCCAAAGTGACACTGATAGGAAAGGCATGTCCTGCCACCCCTGGGAATATATGTTTGTTGTTTCATGAGATTTGGCTTCTACAAAAAACAAGATGGAAAAGGCTTGACATGGCCTTTTGTTATGAGAACATTCTTTCTGTGTCCATTCCTGGCAATATAATCTCATTTTTGCAAAAGCTTCCTAACTCACACCACTTTAACCCAGCTACAGTTGAGGTAGCAATTGGGAAAACTGGCTGTGGTTTTGAGAATAAGAAATCAAAACAAATGAGGATGAACTCAGATTTCTTCTAGTCCCTTCCATGATCCTCACATCTGAATTATCTTTCTTTTGTTTTTTCTTTCGTTCTTTTTTCTTCACTTTCCCTATCACTTCCCTCTCTCATTCTCTCCCTCCCTACATCCTTCCTTTCTTTTCTCCTCCTCCTCCTGCCCCTTTTATTCTTTCTCCTCTTCTTTCTCTTTTTCTTTGAGGGAAGTTTACTTTTACCCCTTTTTCTTTCCCTTTTTCAAGTTACTTTGATACTGTTAGAAAGCACCAAGAAACAAAAATTCCTTGTGCTCAGAAATAGGGCTTCAGAGACAGAGGCAATGGGTTTGTAATAGCCTGATTTCATACTTTCTGGAATATCTGTTGCAATTTATCACTAGGCAGAATGGAGTAACGTAGACGTGTACTTTTGGTGACAATTTCCTCCAACTGTTCAATTAGAGAACCAAATCTCTACAAGGAGAAATTAAAGAAACTACTAGCTAGGAATAATTATAGAACATTATATGTGAAATAATTATTTACTAAAAGTGATGTGAAGGCACAATGGATATTTTATGAGCCAAATAAAAACCATCAGTAGGTAGAGCAGCTTATGCATTGACTGTAGTTTTTGGTGATGGCTTATATGGCAGAGTTTCTTAGTGGTACCAGAGAAAATTACTTTAATATTCAGTGATCTCTACCTGTTAATAAAATCAATGAGATCTCTTTGACCTAGGATAACAGAACAAAAGCTAAATGATAAAACAATTGTATGATAAACATGTTTAAAGACTAATTTTTCATTTTATTGTAAAACCTATGTGTTTGAAAATGTTCTGTAAGCATATTCATGAAAATTTGAAAATGTATTGAAGAACACATTTAAAAGACTGGTATACCAAAAGGAAAACATTTTTAGAATTTTTATGAATTTATAAGCATCTCCCAACATATTCTTTAATACTTCCATAATGTTCTTTGTATGGAAGTAACATAATTTAATTAACCAATTTTCTATTGATAGACATTTAATTATTATTTTTGTCCATTATAATTAATGATGCAGTAACTACTACTTTGGTGAACTGCCTTTTGCAGTATCATTGCATAGTTACGATAATTTCTTATGGTACTTTTCTAAAAACTGAACTGCTGGGTCAAAATATGCAGAACTAAGTAGTTGTTTGGTAATTACTGAAAAATTTCTCTTCAAAAGTTTCACTTCAATCAGTATGATCTAGGAGAATCCATATATACTGAGGATATGGCCTAAATAAGAATACAAAATAGAAACATAATGATTTAAATTTTATTTCTTTCAAACAAACATTAGCACCTTTTTCTCATTTTTCTCTTTCTTCTCACTCTCAGACTGCTGCTTGAAATTCTTCCCACCTACATCTCTGTGTGTGGTCTAATGGAACTGGCCCTTTTCTCTGCAGACACTTTATCCTTTATCAGAGAGGAATGCAATGCTTCATCTGACCTTGACATGACAGATCTGAGGTTTAGCAATAAACTTCTCTTATTTTCCTTATCAGATCTGAAGGTCAGAGGTAAGGTCACAAATCTAAGTGTTATTTTTGACAATGGAAATCAAACACTCCCTTTTCATCAGAAACATTACAAACTTTTCAATGTTTTCTCTTATTAAATTCATTTCTGGGTAACTTAGATTTATTATATCCTTCTTTGGATCCTGTGTTTGGACTTTGGTAGTTACTATGTTATAAGAAAAAGATTGATTTTGCCTTTTTCTTGTAAGAGTAAACACAACTTCCTTACTTGAATGCGAATCGATTTGGTGGTATGTAGTGCCACCCAGCAACAACCCTCCTTGTGGCACAAATTATAAAGAGGAAATTTGATGCCTCTGTCTTCTGCCCTTTGCCCCAGCAATAAACACATTCCTTTAAGTAACATAGATCTACCACTGTACTGCCCAATATATCAGCTACTAGTTACATGTGATTATTCAAGTCCAAGTTAATTAAATTAAGTAAAATTGAAAATTCAACTACTAGTTGCATCAGCTACATTTGAAATGACTTTTAGGTAAACATAGCTAGTAGCTATTGCATTGAGCAGGATAGATTATAGAACATTTTCTTTATCCAAAAAAGTTCTAATGGACACATCTGGATATACATTTTTGGTAATTTCCAGAAAACAAATCAGGGTATAATTTACCTCTTTACTAAAGCTCAAGTCATTTTTAGCCTATATATTATTCCTTCAAGTGTTTTTCTTTCGGAGGATTCTGTCCTCTGATTACAACGTATTAATCTCTGGTTCATTCACTGGGCTAAGAGGAAGTACTTACAAATCATTATGGTGAATAAATATGATTGCAATAACATGTAAGAATAAACTCAAGAGGCAAATTTGCTTCCTCAGTAGCACACCATCATAGACCAGTTTTTCCAGCTAGATCCCATCTCTTACTTTCTGCTACCTTACCATCATCAGGTAGCTCCTTCTAGAACTTCTGTTTCTTTTATACTGTCCAAATCCCAAGGAAACCCAAGAGAACTTCTACATGTGGCTCCTGAGAGTCAGTGCTGGGATCTTATGTCTCAGGCTAACTTCATGTCTAGGCCATCCTACTGAAAACGTGCTCTAGGTCTTGCTAGAAGTCCGTGTGCAGTACTTTGAGAACTGTTCTGTACATGTGTTACAGAATCCTGTAATAAGTCACACTTACTTTCCCAGCCAGTTTCCATACCCTAATCTCCTAATAGGAAAAACTATCTCAGATCTGCAAATGATATGGGGGAATGAAACTCCAACCTACTATACATCTGGCGCGAGTTCGTGTTCTCTAAAATCGAAGAATGAATTTTAGGAACAATGGAGGTTAAGAACAGAATATATTTATTGAGAGAAAGAAAGCTTCTGCCTGAGGGACAGAAAGGGGCTTGAGTGGGTTGCTAAAGACTCTGTCATTTTTAGCGACTTTTATAGAGTAAAACCATGAGGTTAGATGGGTCCAAGGAGAGGAAAATTGGAACCTGGAAGGTGACTATGGTCAACCAATAAGACTAATTGTGCAGGTGAAATTTATTAAATCAAGGACAAATGGGGAAGCGAGTCACATAGTAAGCGGGGGATGCTTAATATCAGTGATTCTTCCTGAAGGGGATTGGGATGCTGACTCCTGACTTCCTCAGGGTGATATAGAACTATTTAGAATATCAATCCTTAGGATATGGGTGTATTTGTTCTGCCTTTTATCTTCATATCTGTCCCACAGCAGGAGGTGCCTGTCTCCCCCACAGTTGCAAAGTATTTGGGCTTCTGCACTGGCTTCTTCAAGGACCTAGCCATGTCTGAGTGCCAATAATATTTCTGTCTGACTCAGTTGCCTGTAACACTATGTGATAACCATGAAGTACCAGTCCTAGAGGAGAGGTCTGAGGCAAGGTCAACTGCTAGCCTCAGTTAAGCAGACATTAAACATAGATTTGCTGAGCACTTACCATGTGCCTAGTGCTGTCATGAGCATTGAATATACAGTGGTTCTTCCTGTCATCATGAAGCCATACATTTTAGCATAGGTGAGAAAAAGAAATTTCTGTTAGCTTAAAATACTGCACTCATTTTATCATGATGCCATATTTTGGGGTAGTGTGTTCTGAGCTCTGCCACTTGTCAACTAGGGAGCATCATGAACTGTGGTTTTGTGGTTTTCTTAAAGTAATTCCTTTCTAATGCTCTGGTGCATAATTGGCTTTCACTTAAGATTCCAGACTTTCCTGTTTCAAATTCACTCAGCTTGGATTACCTTACATCTTCCACTCATAAAAACCTCTTTACTTTCATTTAATACTGCTTCACCAGGCTATTTTCAACCGATAAGTACCCTTAACTAGGTTAAGAGCATTATAATTACTACTCCCAGAAAATAAGGAAGAAATCATTTTCTCTATAAGATCTACATTAAATAAAACACAAATTTATTTCAAGTTAGATTTATAATGACTAGAATGTCTCTGTATAGATGTGATGTACTTCCAATAAATGCTTTCAAGGCAAGTTTCTGGTTTAGAAACAATGGTGCATGCTTTTAATCTTAGCTATACAAGAGGTTGAGGCAGGAGGATTTCAAGTTCAAGGCCAGCCTGACCAACTTAGTGAAACTATCTCAAAATAAAATAAAAATGTGAGGGGATGTGGTTCAGTAGTATAACTACTGCCAGCATTGATGAGGTCCTGTGTTCAATTCCCAGTATCAGAAAATAATACGACATATTTCTGTAAAAAAATTGAAATACTTTACATTTTTATCCATGTATATGAAGCATCTCTTATTTGATAGACAATAATTAGCCAGATAGATGAAAGCATGATTTCATGGAAAAATAGATTCTATGTCATGTTTTTATTTGACAAGAATTCTTTAGACCAAAATTTATTACTTTGTAAATGGACATAAGTAGACTTGATTCAGATGCTTCTTTTTTTCTGGATCTGGCTGGCTGATGGGGTCTGAAAGAAATGGTTTGTGTTGGTTGTTTTCTTACCAACAGACATGCAACTTGATAGGATGGACACGTGGGAATCTATTAAAAAATAGCAATGCTAAATGATTCTGAGAACATTAAACAAAAAGTCTCAAGCTGCTGGTGTAGCATTTAATAATGCAAAAACATTTCTGATTACTGGAAGCACCCTGATTAATTGAAATTGATGACTAACTGCCAGTTTACAGACAAGAAATAATATGATTCTTTGTTGGCTAATACAGGAGGAAAACACTAAATTATGTACAGTTTCTACTATTAAATCATGTAAAATGAATTTATATTTTTCAGAAAGATACATTTATACCACTAATTTTAAAAATTTAAATTTATACCAAAATACTAACGTTCAAAGTGTTATAGGAAAGGCAACAGTGAAGTCTCATACCCAGACATACAGATATTGGAAAAATAGTTTCTGTGAGATTCATTATTTCTTCATGAATTTAGGATGACTTTCTGCTGTAAATGCAAATAGGCAATTGCAAAAGACTAATGAAGAAAATATCTAAGTTACTGTTTATTCATGTGTTGATTCAGTATTTTGACCTGGTTAATATGTTTTAATTTGAACATTACATTTTTACAACAAATATTGATAGGCACCTACTTTTAACTGAAGCAATGAAAACATTGTTTAAGAAATAAAGGTAGTATTAATACCATTCATGATAGTAAAATAATCATTGAATGTATGTTCATCTGTACTCAGTGAAGCACAAGACATTAAATTGAATGAATTTACAATGGTCTCTACCTCTTCCAAGTTTATGAAATGAATACAGCAAATGTTTATCTTGCCTATATGCAATAATAAATCACTTTCAGGAGAGTTATAGATTTAAAGTGGTCCTACATAAATGATTAATTACTTTTATACTTATAGATCTTCTGCAACTGCAAACATTTTTGGATTTTTGAGACCTATAAGTTCCAAAACTACTGAAGGAAAACATATTAGTTTAGGAAAGAAGCTAAAACCTTGCTTGAGAATGACCTGTGCCTAATTTCCAAGG
The DNA here is from genome assembly GCA_004363535.1 of Dasyprocta punctata. Classification (NCBI taxonomy): domain Eukaryota; kingdom Metazoa; phylum Chordata; class Mammalia; order Rodentia; family Dasyproctidae; genus Dasyprocta; species Dasyprocta punctata. The sequence continues at coordinate 7,907 of RJWM01017259.1, read as the reverse complement.
ATGTAGTGAAAATCTCTTAGTATATACCATCCTATAACTGATTCACATTGACTCAGACTAAAGCTGTTTCTGACCTGCTCTTGACCAGCAGAACCAGCAGAACAGGTTTAGAAAGTGCAAAGAGAAAGTTGGAGAAATTCTTTGCTTCAGAGCATGTGAGCCTTTATTTCAATATTATTTCAATCACAATGTGTTGTGTGGATGGTAAACACAGCTGTGTGTGTTTGCCAAAGATTATTCATAAAATATGGCTCATCCCTAATCTAACTGAATAAAATATTAATGTACATAATAATGATGAAACTTTAAACACACACAAACCTTCCAAAGGATAGCAAACAAATCCACTATTAATATTTATATTTATGACAACAAAACTATAGAAAGTAGGGATTGTTCTCCGAGGACAATAGCAGTAATGCATTCACAACTATGGTATTCACTAGTGAGTTCTGCTGAGCCTAGTTCTTTAGAGGCAATGAAAATGAGCTGAGAGAACTCATACCCATGCATGGGTAATCATTAATCAAAGAACTACTTTATTCTCCTTTAAGTGTGACATCTGTCCTTAAATAACTCAAAATTCCTTCTCCTTCATCACTGATTAACTTTTATATAGGAATAAAGTAATACCAAAAATGAGGCAAAGGTCATTAAATAATTAAGCTTAGAGTTCAAGTAACTTTGTCAGTTCTAAACCAATTTCATATATGCTAATAATTTTCATCTATAGAATGATTCTATAAAGTAATTGATTTAGTAATTTTATTTCTCTCAATGGAGAATACTAAGGCCTAGGGAGAATAACTAACTCTCTTGTTCAAAACTACATATTCAGTTATTGGTAAAATTAGGATTACAAAACATGTTCTTAGACTCTAAAGATCCCTATAGTAGCCACTGTACTTTTTGTACAAAAAAAGTATCAAAAATTATATCAGTTATCTGAGAATAATCCAATTATAAGCAATCCTGTCAAAACAATTTGAAAAAATTTTATGTTCTCCTAAGACATAATGTAGGTATGTAGAGTTTTTCTTGGTGCTGGTCTACTGCTTCCTCAGCTATGAAACATAGGGAGTCAGAATCTGGACATTGCCTTAGCTACAGGATGTGAGAAAGCCTACTTAGGATACCTCTCTACACCACCTTCCGTGTTCTACTGACAAGACAAATAGTATATGGGTAAAGGGTACACACTCAATGCCACTCTCCTCTGAGAGTTTATTGTTAAAACCCTAAGTATGAAAAAACTGCTACTAAGTCTCATAATATGAGCATCCTACATCCCAAAAATCTAGTAACATTAGGTCAAGATCATTGTATTGGGAAAAAATAACAAATTAATACATTATTTACAAGTGATTGCTCAGTTAGATGAGGCTTTAAGGCTTCATTTCAATGTGTAATAATTTTGTTCAAAAGCTACTGACCAAATTATAGAATAAACAAAATGCAACATCTTCAAATATTAGCAAGATCTATGGTATATAATAATTTTTAAAAATAAAAACAGCAAAGTCCTTCCTCCTGATTTATAAGCTATTGGTAGGATGGCTTTGGAGTCAGATAAATCTGAATTTAGTTTCAACTTTTGCCACTTACCTAGCTGTGTGACATTAGAGAGGTACATATGGAGGTCTCTAAGCCAAAAAAAGGATAAAAAGTATGGATAAAATAGCAATATTAATACTTTCCCAATTCAATGGGGCAAGGATGAAATAAAATAATGTATAACAGTGTTTCTCAAGCAGGCATTATTTTGCTGTCATGGAACATTTGGAAATATATAGTGCAGTCATATATAGTTATTTATTGAACATCTTAAAGGGCACTATACTGTAAGAAAACTACAGAAGGTTGTAAATCCTCCATATGACTCCCAACTTGGGAAACACTAACTTAAGGGGAGAAGAGTTCAGTGCATGGGAGGAAACATTGATCAGTTATAGAATGGCAGAGTGACCCCTGTGAACTCACTCTTCTTCTCAAGCAATTAAGACATAGACAAAACAATGGAAATGAAACACTTCATAATGCAGGCAATTAATCAAAGCCACAAAATAGTCATCTTAGCAAAAGAACTAGTGCACTCCAACAAGACGGCAAAATCTGTAACATTTTATGTGCGGACATCTCTATTCCTTTCCCTACCCAGCTCACATGTTCAGTAACCAAACATCAGTAAACTGCAGAAAACAGAAAGAGGTGACTGCGTTTGGAGCTCTGTAAACAAAACCAACCCTAAAGCAGAGTCAAACTGTTGTACTTGTGTGTTGATTCCTGGAAATTGGGAAAGTCAGTGTGTTTTGGCTATTTAAATTGACTCAGCTGAGTAGCAGATGGGAGGAAGGATTCAGGAACTTTGAAAGTACCTGAATATTTCTAAGAATCTAAAAAATTTAGCAAGTGCAAGGTTGTGTGAATATCTAACAAAGACATGGGGGAATAAAAGTCATCAGTTACCCTTCCCTTTCTAACACTGAGGCTATGACAGAGCAGGAACTGAAAGGAATATGCTCAACATTTTTAGCCATCAGGGAAATGTGAAATAACCAAAATGAGTTGCTACTTCATGTACATCAGAATGACTAAATTTAAAAAAAAACAGTAACAATAACAGTTATTGGTGAGGATGTAGAAAAACTGAAACTTTCATATATTACTAGTGATAATGTAAAATGGTGCAAATACTTCTGAAAAGAGATAAGAAATTCTTCAGAACAAAGGGAAAATATAATTATCCTATAATAAAGTGTTATGATTTAAATCTAAAATGCCCCCCCAAATTTATATGTGCTCAAAAGTGGAAGTTTTGAAAGGTGCTTGAATTATGGGGATGCAGTACTAAGAAAGGGAACCTGGTTGGAGAAGTAGATTATTGGGGCATGACCTAAAAGTATGTATTACTGTACCCATCTTCTCTCCTTTCTCTTTGCTTCCTGGCTGCCTTTAGGTGAGAGCACTCCTCTGCCATGCCCTTTTGCCATGTATTTTCTGCCATGGAGGCAGCCAAAATTGACTGAATCCACTGAAAAACCTTTTCCTTTCTAAATTGTGGTTCTTGGGTGTTCTGTTCCAACAACAAGAAAGTGACTAATGCAGAAAACTGGTACAAAAGAAGTAGGGTCGTTACTGTGACTATTCCTGAGCACGTGGTTCAGAAGCCTTTAAAACCGGTTTGTGAGAAGAGTTTGGATATGTTTGGAGAAATAAGACAGAAAATCTTGAGCCCTGTAAGCAGAACTTGATGAGAAATTCTGGTCAGATTTCAGAAGACCAGAATGCTGATGGAAATCTAAATAGTAAAGGTCTAGTTTACAAGGTTTCGGTTAGAAATGAGGATATGATTGGTAAGAGAACTAACAAACATGTATGTTATATCCGGCAAAGAATTTGTCAACATTTCATCCATGTCTGTGTGAGACTGAACTTAAAGATATTGGACTATTTAATATGCTGGATAGATTGTCAAAGCAGCCCAAACTTCAGACTGTGGCATTGGTACAGTTTGCTGCTTTTAGACAGATCTCTAATAAGAAATAGGAGAGAAAAGCAGAGCTGAAGGATGTAAAATATTTTCAACTCCACTAGTCCCCATATATCTTAGACTTAAGTGAATAAATGGCAAACCTTTTAAAAAGATTTCACTTAGAGAAAAGATTTCCAGGGTTCCTGCTCATTCAGAATCATCTAGGGAAGTATATTCTCAAGTTCAGTCATCCAGGCACACACGGCCTGCTGCAACCACCATCTAGGAGGGCCTAGCTACTGGTCAAGGTGGTGGCCACCCTTGGCATCAGCCACATGGTGCTGGTTTTACAGGCATATAGAATGCAAGCATTTTGGGATCATGGAGGCTTCCATCCAGATTCTGCCTAGGCAAGGAGTCACTGAAAAGAAAGTCCAAGAAATTGTGAGTGAAACTGAAGGAGTAATGGAAACCCCAGGAAATTGTGGATGCCAGAAATGTGAATTTCTGCTGAGGAAAATTGCATGCAATGACAGAGTGAACCTAAGATGTCATATGACCAGGCAAGGCCATAAGATGGGGCTGCCCAAGGCCTTTGGAATACACATCCCACCAAAATTTATCCTAGGGTTGTATATGTCACTGCATGGACATTGCCAATGTCTGGCTTGCTGGTTTTTGGCCTTTTAGTTAGATTTTTCCTATCTCCCTATTCCTCCCTTTCAAAATGGAAATGTTTTTCCTGTACCAGAGTACGATGGAAGCATTTAACTTCCCTTTTGCTTTTTTCCAGGCTTTTAGCTAAACATTTACTTGAGTCTTAGAAGAGGCTTTGGAATTGTATTTTTCAGCAATGCTGGAACTATTAGGACTGACAGTTCTTTGACATGGATTACATGAATTTCACATAGTGAAATGGGCATGTAATTTTGGAGAGTCAGGAAAGAATATTATGATTTAGATTTGAGATGTTCTCCCCAAATCTCTTGTGTTTAGAGCAAGTATTCTGGAAGTTGATTGGATCATATACTCATCAGTGTAGTCATCCACTGATGAGTTTATGTGCTGTTAAGAGATGTAGATGGATTGAAGAAGTGCACTGTTGTGTGTCTGACCTGGAAAAGAGTATTCTTATCTTCAACTCCTCCTTCCTGTTTCTGCTTCCTGGATGCCATAAGGTGTGCAGAATTCCTCTGCCATGCCTCTCTATCATATCATTTCTGCTTTAAAGCCAGTTAACTATGGACTAAACCATCTAAAACAATGAGTCAATTAAGTCTGTCTTACTTTAAATTGTGAATGTTGGGTATTTTGTCCCAGCAACATGAAAGTGACTGACACATTCATTATTTCCATTCTTTAGTATGCAGCCAAGTGTTTTAGCTACACAAAAACTTGTACAGGTATACTTAACAAAACATGTGGAACCAATATAATTGCCCATCAACTGATGAATGGGTAAGCAAAAAGTGATATAGCCTCACAAAAAATTTGATTGAACAGTAAAAAGAATGAAATACTGATAAATGCTACAAAGCAAGTGAGTCTTAAAAATGTTATGAAAGCTGAAAGAAGTCAGCTACCAAAGGTCATGCATTATATGGTTTCTGTGAAATTTCCACCATAGGTGAATCAGTAGTTCCCAGGGACTGGAAATATTAAGGGAAGATAAATAAATGCTACCATGTATAGGGAGGCTTTTTTGGTCATAAAGATGTTCTAAAATTAGATGCTGGTAATGATTGCATAACACTGAATATATTAAAAACAAATCATTGAATCATGTAAGTGAGCGAATTTTATGATATATGAAATACATCTCTTAAAGATAAGAACCAAGTAGAAAAAGTGCCATAAAGATCTGGAAAATAAAAGCAACCAAGAAAAATTAAGTGAGAAAAGCATATGTATATGTGAGTCCTTGAAACATATGTATAATGCATGAAATTGTGCCTCAGAATCTCCCTGATTTATATCCATATTCCAACGGTTTGAAATCTACCATTGTTCTTTCTTTAACTGGGCCTTGAGAAGAGCCAGTTTAATCTGTTGCTCTTTCATATTTATATATTCATATTCATATCAAAAGGGAGAATTTTCAATCAAGCAGGATAGATTTTTCATAAAAGACTAAGCTTACAAATAATAAATATAAGTTGATTTGGTTATAGTAGAAATTGCAGGTTCTGGTTTTCCAGTGTATGAACTGACAGAATCAAAGGCAATATTTTGAGGCAGTACTCATTCATTAACTCATTCACTTTCTCAGCTCCCTATATCAAATATAGGTGAGAAAAGAAGATCACATCTGAATTTGGTCTTTTTGTTCTTAGAAATCTGCAGGAGTTAACCAACTATCACTATTAAAACTGAAAAAATTATTCAACCCGAATGGTTTAGAACAACAACAACAACAAAATAATGAAGTGAAAAAGAATATGATTCAGGTAAATTGGAAGTGCAAGGCAACTGGTTCCAGGTAAATCTTATTTCAGGGCCTCAACGGTGTTGTCAGAGCTCAGTCTACCTTTTCACTTGGCTCTTCTCTCCAGCTGACACTGTTCTGAGATAAGCCTTATGGAATGGCTAACAAAATGATTGTCAACAGTTCCATGTTCACATATTTTCAGGTTAGCAACCATAAAAGAGAGAAGTTCTCTCTCATTTATTAACTGTTCAAAAGAGATTGTCAGTGTTTTAGTGAGCCTAAATCTCCTGTTTATCCTCCTTGTGAAGGTGTTAGGGCAGGCATGAAGTAGAGGAGGAGTTGGGAGTGTCAGGACTCCATGATTGGCAGCTCCAGAACATGGGCAAGCAAAAGTCATCACTACTCTTCTCTACTCCATCTGTACAGTGTTTACAAAGGATGTAAGAGGTTAAAATTTTTTAAAAGGTATGTGAAGGACATAAATGAAAGTGGGATTCAAAGTAGACGATCTCATTTGATCAACAAGACTTCGTGAAGAGATAAGATTTAATTTGGAATCAAAATGAATCCTAATATAGAGTTTCGCCAGGTGAGAATTGGGTGAAGATTTCACACAAAGCAAACAGCAAGAAAAGTCTTGTTATTAAAAGGGTATTTCATTAGAATAGAGCTGGGCCTTGCTCGGGAGGCAAAGAGAAGAGAAAAGAAAATCATCCCCACTGCTGCTTTCTTGAGGTTTTTCTTCTTTTTCCCACAGTGAGAAATGTCTGAAAGTTTTCATTTTTTATTTTATTTTCTACCAAGCTCATCTTCTTTTTACTTTATAAGCTAAGAAGCATATGCAAAAGAATAATGAATACCTGAGTGGAAAAAACACAGAAAGTTTTCTGCAGGAATTAAATGGCACTGACTTTGGAAGCAAAGGAACTCTCTATATGTGAGGCTTATACCAGACCATACATGTAATCATTGTTCCAAACCTGCAAGTAAGCAAAATGGAACAAGGCTATTAAACATCAGGCACTTGTCACAGGGCATTAATTCAAAGTTATTAAACATTCATTATGTTTTTATTGACTCCTTTATAGAGAGATAAACAGGACTGGACCACTAAATCTTACCACTATCTACAAATTAAGATGACCTGTTTTGTTCATTTTAAGGACAATGCCAAAGCTGAGATTCTTGCCACTATAGAAAGTCCTCTTCCCACTCTTTTTCCCACACATTTGCTTCTTTATTGAAAATGGATTTTACCTTCAAGCATCTCACATCAGCTCAAGTTTTCTCATTCATTTCCCACTTTGACACAAAAATGGAAAACTGCTGGGTTTACCTCCTAACTATGCCATTTAATAACCTTGGCCTTAGGCAGATTGCTTAAGATTTTCATTTTCCTGTTACCTTTTATTAAAGTTAGGCTAATAATAGTGCCTGTCTCACAGGTTTGGCATGAATGCTGAATGAGTTAATGCTTGAGAAGTCTTTGAAATAGGGCTCAAAATAAGCACAAAAACTTAATCAAATCTACAATGGAGTATAAGCATATGTTTATTTCCTCTTTATGTCTGGCTAAGGCCTTATGCAGGGACTGAGACTGAAACATAATAAGATAATTCCTTCATGTGAGACCTGACCATTGGCTCTGCTGCCCCACCCAACCCTTTCCCATGAGTATGAGCATGTGAGAGCTGCCTTCAGCAAATGGAGCAAATCACAAAATTACAAGTATTAGAATGACAAAAGACTTAGGTTGCAATGTCTATTAAAGCCTCTATTATTTCCTTCCTTGACCATTTTTGATGCAGCTGTTTCCGACTTCAAGCCCTTCATTGCTCAATGATTGAAAGATGACTATGTATGCATTGCACTTAGGCCAACATGAACTACAATAAAGAAAATTGTAAAAAAAATCAGAAAATCTGCAGAAAGTTTTAGTTTAGTCTCATCATTTATTATAAGGCTTTTATCAGTTCAAAATAAATTATACCTTACAAAACTGAGTTT